>MKEJ01094473.1:0-11204 GCA_001753735.1 Embelia ribes
TTTTTTTTTTTTTTTTATTAAATTTTGTGTTTTTTGTTTTATAAAATTAATTGTAATTTTGGGGTTTTTTTTTTTTTTTTTTTTTTTTTTTTTTTTTTTTCTGGGACTCAATTCAACTTTTACCCACTAAAAATAAGGAATTTATGAGCATCTCGACAGCTCTAAATCGAGCCTATAAATCAAGGTACATGCACCGCTTGGGCTATTTCATAAGGTATATAAATAACATGGTAGTCCTAGGCGTAGTAGTTCGAAGAAAAGATACTAGTCCTACTTTTCTCAAGTCTTTGGTCTAGATTTATTTTTTGGCTCAGAATGAGCATTTGATTATTGAAAATTGGAACTTTAATATGGGCTCCGAGTAAGCATTTAGAACTTGGAAATACGGTTTTGTGAAATGAAAACTTTGGCTTTGGTTTTTGTAAATGGCATACGGATTTCGGATTTGGTATCATGGGGCATCAATGCATAGCATAACATGTGCATACATTTCACGTAACACTTAAATTCATGTTTATCATGTTACTAATGATTTGAATACATTATTTCTTTTCCATTTATATTGTTATAACTGTTTTATAGGGACTGAGGATCATCTGGAGTTCAGAAGGTAGGCTTAGGCTATCGGGGATTGATAGTTTCTTTTAATTTATTTTGGTAAAGGTCACTACTAGGGGACTATGTTATATGTATTTGGACCACGATCTGTATAATTTTTTTGTTCATATTTTATTACGAGCACTTAGTTTGATCGTGTATGTATATGCACAAGATTTTCTTTTCGCTACATTATGTGTATATACATGTTGTGGACCGTTATAGCTATTCATCTTGATGTATATATAATCAAGCTTTGTTGGTTTGTTATCATGTTATGTTTTGACATATAATCTTTTTGGTTTCTTTTCAGTTATTATTATTATTATTCCTTCTTCTTTTCTTCTTTTGTTACTATTATCCTATGTCCTAAGGTTTCTCGAAATTTGGGATGTGACGGGTTGATATCAGGACTACCTAGGTTACGTAAACCTCGATAGCTTGCGGGTAGGAATTCTTGTTGGGACGAGAGTGGAATGCGTATTTTCTTTGGTAGTATTACTTGTTTGGTTAGTGTATAATAGCTTAAACTAACACTATCTTGTCATCTAGTGGCTAACGGTTTTCTTTTTTATTTGTCTATGATGTGAAGAAAGAATGGCATGCAGTAGTCGTAATGGTGGATGCCGGGGAGGTCGAGTGGGAGCACATGTTGAAGAGGAGGTGCAACCAATGTACACTCGAGCTCAAAGAAGGGGGGAGATTGAGGACCAGATGAGACAAGCGGAGAACATTTCATCGCTTGAAGATATTGTGGAGGAGAATATAGAGGAGAGCTAAGAAAAGGTTCCCAAACCTCAACTTCATGATCCTTCTTGTGTTCAACAACAACTGAAAGTTAGGAACGTAAGGGGACCTCAATTTGTAAAGTTATCTAATATGTTTTGGGCTATGGAAGTGACCTTTTACAGCATGGTAAGGGGAATTAGAGGAAGTGATAATACTTGGGCCTTGACGGCTCAATGGCATTTTTGAATGATGGATCCACCCATTTTTAAAGGGGATGCCAAGCTAATAAAGGCTAAGCAGTGGTTGACAAGGATTGAGGGAATCTTTTAGTCACTCTAATGACTAATGATGGTTTGAGAATTGCAACGATACCATTCTATTTAGGAGCAAAGTTGATGAATGGTGGAAGAGCTAAGAAGAAGTTTACGGCTAGGATGGCATTACTTGGGCAACTTTTTGGGAGTTGTTTCTAGGGGAGTTCTTTCCTAACATAGTACAGGAAAGGAAATGGGAGGAGTTCATGAACCTAGTGCAGAAGGGAATGGTGGTTCAAAAATATCAGTGGGCTTTTGCAAGCCTTTCTTGATATGCACTGAAGCTTATTACCACCGATAAGTTTCAATGCCAATGGTTTGAGAAGGGTTTGCACCCTTCTATTCATATTCTGGTAGCTTCAGGTTTATATGAGTCATATAAATATTGTGTGAGTGCTGCTATGAAAGTTGAAAAGGGCATACTCACTAAGCAACTTATTGAAAGTACTCGCCCTCCGATGCCTTAAGGACAAACATCTGGTTCTATGATTTGGGATTCTGGAACTAGTTCAGCCATTTGGGGTGGCCATGTCGATGGTGGTAATAATTGGGGTGGTACTAATGTTATTGATAATGGCGATAGGAAAAGGTCTTAAGAGGCCTTTTTATTATGTTTTGGGGAATAGCCTTCGGCCAATACCTTATAGGTTAGCAGTTTGGGGCCCAAAATGTTATTCTTGTCCCCAACCGGGTCACCTTTCTTGTGATTGTTCCTTTCCCCTGACGTGTTGTCTTTGTGGCACGAAAGGGCATATTTAGATTGTTTGCCCTTAGGCCTTTTATCACACTAGCGGCAATAATGGCTATCTTCGGATTCATTGTCCCGAGATTTTTGCTGTCCTTAACAACTCTCATGGACTTGCTCACTCTGCTCCTTCGGTGCCAGTACCTAGACAACCCTCTATACCATTATCTGCTTCTTATTGTAGTATGGAGCTTTCATAGGATGGATTTTAGGGGAGTGGTCCTCGGGGAGAATTGCAGTAGGGCTAGACTTCTCAAGCTTGTGCATATGCTATGCCTCAAGCATCGGAGACACTCAAACTTTCAGTTATTAGAGGTACATTATCCTTTCTTTCTTTATGGGCATATGTTTTATTTGATATGGGTATATCACAATCATTCATTGTATCACGTTTTGTTCACATGCTAGAATTGCCTATTTTATATTAAATGAGCCGATTTATATTGATACCCTAAGTGGGGACATTGTTAATATGGATAATATTTGTTAGAATAGTGAATTACTTGTAGCTGATCATATTTTCGTATATGACTTCGTTGTCTTTGACATGTAGAGTTTTGATGTCATTGTGGGTATGTATTGATTTGCTCATTTCTATGATGTGATAGAATGTGAAAGAAGGAAGGTTTTTATGAAAACTTCAGATGGAAATATATGTTGTTTATCATGGGGAAGGTTCTTTTATTTTTCCTTATACTTGTTATTCCTGGACTAGTCTATCATGTATGATAGCTAGTCTTAATATGTCGGAGGAAATATCTATGGGGGCAGAGTTTCCCCCTATTGTTTAGGACTTTTCAGATATATATTCGGAAGATCTTAGTGGACTTCCGCCTATAGGAGAGGTGGAATTTACTATTGATTTCATACCTGGTACTCATCCTATATCAATTGTACCTTATCATTTGGCTCCAACAGAATTGGAAGAATTGAGGGTGCAATTGGATGATTTGGAGCTGAAGGGATTTATTCAATGAATTTCTTTCCCATGGAGTGCTCCTGCTCGATGAGGATGTCTATCGACTAATAGAAGTTGAATTGGGTTACCATAAAAAATAAGTATCCATTGCCTTGCATTTATGATCTTTTTGGTCAACTTCGGGGGTCGAAGTTCTTTTCTAAGTTCACTTACGTATGGGATATTATCAATTACAGGTTAAGAAAGAGGACATTCCGAAGACAACTTTTCGACCTCGGTATGGTCATTTGGAATTTCTTATTATGCCTTTCAGAATTACTAATGCTCTTATTGCTTTTATGGATTTGATGAATCGGGTTTTCTAACCGTATATTTATCAGTTTGTCATGGTATTTTTCGGCTACATTCTTGTCCATTTTCCTACAGAGGAGGCACATCGTGAATACCTCATTTTTTTTCTTTTTACCCTACGAGACCATTGGTTGTATGCCAAGTTATCTAATCGGAAGTTCGTTTTCTTGGCCATGTTGTTTTATAGCAAGGAATGTCAATAGATCCTACTAAAATCAAGGTCGTTATTGGTTGGGAACGACCTAAATCTGTTTTTGAAATTTGGAATTTCTTATGCCTCGCAGGCTACTATTGTAAGTTCATTAAGGATTTTTCATGTTTGGTGGCTCCGTTGACTTGGCTTACATTCAAAGGAGTAAAATTTGAATGGGATTCAAAATGTGATGAGTCATTTCTTCAATTGAAATCTTTTCTAACCTCGGCTTCAATTCTTGTTATTCTGGAGTGGGACATTCGGTATGCGGTCTATTATGATACTTCAAAAGAGGGTGTCGGTTGTGTCCTTATGCAAATTGGGAAGGTGGTTGCCTCTGCATCTAAACAATTAAATATTTATAAACGAAACCATCCAACTTATGACTTAGAACTTGGAGCTATAGTATTTGCTTTGAAATGTTGGCGACACTATTTGTACAGTGAAAGATTCGAAGTCTTTTCGGATCATAAGTCCCTCAAACATGTGTTCACCCAATGGGACTTGAACATGAGACAACGGAGGTAGATGGAATACTTAAATCAATATAATTTGACCTAGAGTATCATTCGGGGAAAGCAAATGTGGTAACTGATGCGTTAAGTCATAAGACTTGTTGCACTCTTACTTGTCTTGTGATGGATGAGTAGGAAATGCTTCGAGTTCTTAATGAGTTTGGATTGGATTGTGTCGAGGTGGAAGATTAAGTGACATTATTTACGATTGAAGTACAACCTGCTTTCATCATCCGTCTAATTGAGGCATAAAAGGTTGACGATGAATCTAATGCATATCGACTACAAAATTCTTACTGATCATAGTATAGATCGATGGACCATTTCCAATGATGGAGGATTGCATTTCCAAAGTCGTCTATTTGTCCCTTTATCTGTTTAAAATAAGGTTCTTCGGAAATCTCATCATTCTTAATTGGCAATTCACTCAAGAGACACCAAAATGTTTCATGATATCCCTCAATATTTTTGGTGGCCCATAATGAAAAAGGATATAGCGGAGTTCATTTCTCGATGTTTGACTTGCCAATAGGTTAAGGTAGAGCATAAACGTTCAGGGGGTTTACTTTAGTCATTGCCCATTCCTAAGTGTAAATGGGAACGCATTACTATAGATTTTATGGTTGGATTGCCAAAATCAAGTGGGCTTGTGACACTAGTTGGGTAATTATAGATCGGATGACGAAGCCAGTGCATTTACTTCCCATCTATATGACCAACTCGGTTGAAAAACTTTATCGAAAGTATATTGATGAGATCATTCAGTTACATAATGCTTCTATTTCTATTATTTTGGATTGTTATTCTCATTTCATTTCACAATTTTGGTCGAGTCTCCAAGCTACTTTGGGGACAAAATTTTCTCTTAGTACAACTTTCCATCTGCAAATAGATAGTCAATCTGAGTGTACTATTTGAACTCTTGATGATATGATTCGGGCTTGTATTCTCGACTTCGGTGGAGGTTGGGAAGAGCACATTAGCCAAATTGAATTTGTATATGATAATAGCTACCATTAGAGTATAGAGATGGATCCATTTGAAGCTCTATATGGTAGACCATGTTGATCTCCGATTTGTTGGGCTGAGTTTGATTATGGTACTTTACTTGGTCTGAAACCAGTACAAGAAATGACTCAAAACGTCCAATTGATCAAGCAACGATTTGAGACGGCACGAAGTTGTCATAAGTCTTATGTAGATCATCGATATTTAAGGTGGACGATTAAGTATTCTTGAAGGTTTTTCTGAAAAAAGGCATAATGCAGTTCAGAAAAAAGAGGAAACTTTCTCCTCATTTTATCGGTCTGTTCTCCATTCTTCAGAAAGTTGGTGAGGTGGCATATCGATTGGCCTTACCACCTCAACTTTCTAGCATCCATTCGGTGTTTCATGTTTCCATGCTTTGAAAATATATTTGAGATCTCTCTCATGTCATCAATTTTGATAATTTATACGTCAAGGAAGATGTTTAGTATGAAGTTTGGCCTATTCGGATCTTGGACACAAAAAAACAGATGTTGAGGCGACATTTTATTCGATTAGTTAAGGTTCTTTAGAAGAATGGCTCTACGAAAGATATTACATGGGAATAAGAAGAGGATATGTGGACAAAGCACCTTGAACTCTTTGAGAATTTAGGTACTTCCTTATTTTCATGGTGTACAAATTTTGGAGACGAAATGTCCCTACATGGGGAGGATGTAACATCCCAGAAATTCTAAATAAATTTTTTGTTTTATTATGGTATTATTATATGCATTATGGAATTACTATTGCATATTCGTGGATGTAATGAAATACTATTTTGAATGATAACATATGTGGAAATTTGGTTCAGGGTGCGGAATGATGTAGAGTTGACATTGTGTGCCGAGATTTGCTAGTAAATGCATAATAATATGCATATTGTATTTTAGGCATTCAAACGCTTGTCTAAAAATGGGAAAATACCTCTAGGGACATCTAGGAATGATTTCGAGTGGTTTTGGAAGTTGTTGTGAAATTCTACTAGCTCAGATGAATGTCAAAATTTCGTGTCTCTGATAGATCCAAGTAGCTATTGGATCGATTCAAATTGGTCAATCGATCGATCCAAGTGCTGTTGGATCGATCCAACTGGTCAAATTCTGGAATTAAAGTGTGTTGACTTACACTTTCCCAATTCATTCCCTTTTTCACACATACGAAACAGGGGACAGAGGGAGTGTTTTTTCTCCAACTTTTGAGCTTGCTGAGCAAGAAGGATAAGTTCTTGATAAAAGTTCATATTCGGGTTCCTTGGTGTGAGGCCTACAATTTGAAATAAATCTTGTCTTTTGTTTTTTTCATTTGATGTCCATTGATTTCTGTGCTATGATTGCACATGGAAATAAGTTTAGGATTCCTATTCCTTACCTTGTTAGGGTTATTTTCATGGCTAGGTTTGAAATCAAACGAGTAGCTTATCTAGATCAAATCAGAAGGCGAATTTGGTGTGGAATTGGGGGTTTTCTCGGGAAGTCTTCGGGACTTCCTTTTTGGGCTATTCAAGTACAGTAGATTCATAGTACTACTATGAATATGAGAGTTTGTGTTACATATTTATGTATGTTATTTTATAAATTTTGGAATTTCACAATATGTTGTTAAACTAAGTATGTGGATTGATGTGGAGGATTAATGCATTAAATAGAAGAATTATATTTATGTAAATTCATACGAGCATTTATCGAATTTTAAACGAAGAGGACTACACTGGAGCGTGTTCAATTAATTGCATATATATATATATATATATATGGCATTGTTATAAATTATCATGCTCGCATTCATTATTATTCAAACATTGCATACATACATGATTCATTGTTTTTGGAATGGGAAGAATGGGAATTTTAGATAGAAAAGGCATATGCATTTCGAAAGTCGAATTGAGTCTTTTCTATTTCGTTTTGGGGCTAAGTCAAATTTTTTCAAACTAAAATAAGAAATGTTATGGGCAATCTGACAGCTCTGAGTCGGGCCTATAAAATCGAGGTATATGCGTCACTCATGCTGTTTCATATAATATATAGGGCGCTAATAGTCCTAGCGAGGTGCCGAAGCAAAGATATTAGTCCCAAATTTTGTCAAGTCTTGATTGATTTTTTGCATGATGAATTTATTTGGGCTTGGAATGAGTAAATGAGTTTGGAAATGAGAAATTTTAATTAGGAGTTCGGAATGAGCAATTTGATTATGAAAATGTGGAAATGTGAAAAATTGTGGAATTTGGAAATGTGTTTGGTTTATGAAAAAGGAATTTTGGAATTGGTTGGAGTATTCATATGGCATAATGCATAGCATTGCATATGCATGCATATCATGAAGCACTTAAACTCATATTTAGAGTTTTGCTAGAAATCTGACCGTATTATCATTTCTTTCTTATACAATTTGGTTATAATTGTATAGAAGCAGAGGATCATAAGGTATCGAGGAAGCCTTAGTAATTTTTGTTGTATTTTATAGAGGCCACTGTTAAGGTATATTTTTATATGTATTTGGACCTCAATATGTATAATTGTTGTTATTTTTGGCTATGAGCACTCAGTATGATTGCGTATGCATACGTACAAGATTTTCTTTCAGCTATTTATGTATTTATTAAGGATGTATACTGTTGTGGCTATCGTACCGTAATATATGTAATCAAACTTTGTTTTATGATTATGAATGTATGTTGGCAAGGATAGCGTAGAATATGTTTGATTTCTTTTAGTTACTATTTTTACTATTATTTTTTTTTTCTTTAGTTACTCTTAACTCGGGATCCCGGGTTCGTAAGGAATTCGGGGCGTGACATTTTCTCCCTTTCAGTTGCTTTTCATCTCAGGAAATACACAAACCTGCAAGAAATACAAAAAAACAAAAGGTTAGATAAAAATATCTTGACGAAACGTGACAAACTATGACAAGTTGTCACGAACTGTGACGAAATAATTTTTTTTAACTAAAAATCATACTTACTTTGCCTTGATACAATGTTTAGGAAATGTCAATTACTGAGTTCTTCTTAATTCCTCTATAAATAAGAATTCTTTGCATAATCTCAGCAGAAAGGCCTTATTGTTGGACCTTGTTCACAAACTTGGGGCACAAAAGGTACCATAACCTCGTATGTCTATATCTGTAAAGCTATAGTCAACCCATACACTATATATTGCACTTCAACAATATGTATTCACTTCACCTTCACCTTCACCTTTTTTTTCTCCTCTTGATTCATATATTCCATTTGTTTCATCAATTTATCTTACTTTTTCTTCTTTCACAAGTAAATTTTTTGATAGGGTTTCATATCCTTGTTTACACTATCTAAAGTAACTCTAAAGGATACCTTCCCCTAAATGTAATCAAGAAATATATATTCATTCTTATTCACCATATCAAACAGTCTATTATCAACTTGCTTCTTAAATTTATATGCGCAAAAATATTGGCATACTAAGAAAATGAATCTTAATTTCCATGCATCCTCTTTGTTATTGTATGACTCCAAAAAAAGACTCTAATTCATGCATCAAAACCTTCTTAGTTGGAAGGTGTTGCCTCACCAAACGTAGAATATGGTCTTCATCACCTTTTTTTTCCAACTTTCACTACCTTTTCAGGAAATTTTCTAAAATTCAAACCCGTAATCAAAGCATAATCTTTGATGCCAAACTTCAATTCTTACAAAAAAATGAATCTTGCTTTTGCTAGACTTAGTTTTCTTAAGTAGCATATCATGTATTATAATTCCAGAGAATTATAAAACTGGAGCATTGAACTGGAGTTTAAATTAGGTCTTCTTAACCCTATCAAGCAAATCCATATGTTAATTTATCTATGCTTCCTTTTCACGAAACCTTTCCAGGGTAGTTATCTACAATAGGAACAATCAATTTTTTCGAAGCCATCTATACAAAAAAATGATAAGTGTAATAAGCTATGCTGAAATGAAACGAATTGTGACTAGCTGTAATGAACAATGACAAATGCAACGAAATGTGGTGAACTAAGTTTACATTTGACGAACTGCAACATTTTATAGAACAAAGCATTTTACATGGACAATTAATTCTATACAAATTAATTATAATATTACAGTAAAAAATATGATAGAGAAAGCCTAGAAATTTGTCCCTTTGTTACAGAAATCCTAGAAATTAATTCTATACAAATAATTGATTCTACATTATCAATTCCCAAAATAATTTAAGTATTACCTATTGAAATCTTTGGTTTTTGTTGCAGAAAAATAATTACAAATCATCCCTGGTGTCTTCGTTGTACAGAAAACCCCTAGAGAGAGAGTGGGAGCTTACTGGGTTGATTTCTACTGGGTTTCGTTAACAATGAAGAAAGAGATAAGAGCGGACGATTCAATGGATTTCATTAAGTGATGTTTGATATAGAAAGATAGTGAAGAAATGGGTAGAACGTGGGGTTATAGAGATGAAGCAGAGGGGAGTAACTAACAGGGGTATTTTGGTCTTTTCACAGGCAGAAATCTCATTTTTACCAAAAAAAAAATTAATTAATTAATAGGAGCTACTATTTGTCTCATTTTATTATTTTCCCCATTTTAATCCTAAATTTTAATGGAAGGGTGGAGGCTGTTATATTTGGAGTCCGTTTAAATTCTTGTAAATTTTGAACCCGTAGATTTGTAATGCGTGATTCTAACGGTAGGCAAGAAAAATAGAAAATGTGAAGAACACTAGGCACCCCAGACAAGCACCATCTCGGATGGCAAATGAGTCGGGCCCTAAATCCTACCCGCCCTTCCCGATTCTAATTCCGTATTGAGCTGAACCCAATCAACTCAATCTGAAATTCCCAGAAGCTGGACACATTTCGATTCATACCCGACTAGGTACTGGCCCGATGATTCCCTATTTCTTTTTTGTTTTCTTTTGATTTTTGCCACTTTAACTTGTTCAAGATGAATAATGGTGTGTCTTGTTTGTAATGCTTGTTCAAAGTGACAGGTAATTATTTCAGTTAATAGTATGGCGAGCCGTTTGTTCAAAATTATTTTTATTATTCATCATTCCCTTTACTCAAACCACGGAGTTTTATGTCAAAGTGGTCGGGATTGGTTTTACCTTTGGGTTTAAACAACTTAATAAATTTGAATAATTTGACCCACATTCCTGTTTTGGTATCTTAAACATTTGCTATACCAAGTGGGCAGGCTACTATTTCTTGCCAGACAAAAAATAATCCAAACACAGCCAAATGGTGCAAACTGCAAATTATTAAACAACAGACCCTATTCTACTCTTCACCATCTGAATTTTAAACATGATCCAACCCAATCTGAACTCAAAATTCTAGCACCTTTCCACGGCCCGATGGAGTCAGGTCTACCGAATTTCGGATTCCAATTTCATCCCTATTCTCGCACAACTGTTGTCGGCCCAAGGTTACAAAGTTAGATTGATCTACATTCAGGAGGCAAACAGTGGGAGAACTCGGCTAGGAAACTAGTCTTACTATCAAAACATCCATATTTGCAAGTAAGCCAGGGGCGGAAATAGGGAGAACTTTGCTGGGAAACTAGCCGTTCTAAACTAGGATGTTCCTACGTTTTAAGTTCCGATGATGGTACAGGGTGTATTTCTCTCTCTCTGTCTCTATCTTGCTATTAGTTAGTTTTTTGTTTTATTTTTCTCTGCAAGTATGCAGGAATCTGGCGCTTAGAGCGGCACATTAATGGGAGCAGCATATATAGGGCTGGGATCATTGAAAATGTATATATCGTTTAAGGAAACCTTCAGGTTTTGCAATTGTCGAATAAATTAAGTATCAACTTGACTCTTAACTTCATCTG
>MKEJ01094494.1:0-10243 GCA_001753735.1 Embelia ribes
TTAATTTCGATATCTTAAACTCTCCGATTGTGCAATTGTTGCTTCTATAGGTTAAGCCAAACTTGATTGAAATATTTAGGAGCGTGCTATTAAATTAATATTCCAACTCTTATGATTACGAGTATATCATACACCAACCATATTAAATTTCTTGTACATAGAATATCTCAAATTCTTTGATATAGTTGGACCAATGTGGTTGATTATTTGCTTTTGTATAAGACCATGAAACAATATGAGACACGTAGAATATACATAGTAGCGGATCCATAATATATAAGTTTAAAATTTATGAGAATTGATGAAATTATACAAAAACAATTGTAATTAGAAATAGAAATATATCATCAAAGAATTTAATCCCAGAAGATTATGAGCCGGCTATATTCCAGAGAAAACCAATAAGTAATGTACATGTACTTGAGAAAATGGAATTGCTAAATTGTCAGATGTTGCATTTTGCCGGGATGCGAGTGTCTAACTATATTATAAATTGTGTAACTGTAGGGCTCAATTTTGTACTAAAAAAATAAAATTTATTAATAAAACATTAATATAATTTTTTATTAATAAGTTTTATTTTTATGACTGTGAAATCATATCTCATGGTTACACTTTTTTTTTTTATATGTTAGACGCTGTACGATAATTGCGTAACTCCATTCATTAACGGTGAATGCCCCTATAACAAATGACCAATTATGTGCTACGAATGTTGCAGGCATTAATGATAACTTATAAAATAAACATCATTTTTCTAATCTGTGAGGTCAAATGACCAGTTGACGTTGCATGCCTAGATTTTGTGGGCCAGCAATTGGTGCGTCTTAACACTTTTTATAAAATTAAAAAGGCAATAAATGTGTTTTACCAACAAAAACATAATTTTGCACATGAAATTATAGAAATATTTCTAAATTTTTTATTACATAAATTTATTTTTATAGCTAAAAAATAATGCATTACCCTTACAACAATAAAAACTGAGTCCCATAAATTAGGTATGTTGGGGATTTGGTTCAGATAAGAATAAGCAAAGAGAGAATTGAATTAATGGCCCCATAGTTTCAACAAAATTCTACATATTTGTTTTCCATAGTTCCGTTTGCAACAATACTAGTCCCCAGATTGTTTTAGGATAACGTGCTTGATCCATAATTTAAGAGAAGTGACACATTTGATCTCTTCTAAGGTTTATTCTAAATGTTCACAAGATGAGGCAATATAAAACATAATCATTGCAAGAGGACAAATTTATCCCAAAACTATTCACACTATTGTATCTTGATTTGGTCGTACATCATTTAAAATGTTTTCGAATCCATAAAATAAATCAAATATTTAACTCATTCAAAATCAAGAGACTATTATTATTTCAAATGAAGCTATAATAATCAAATAAAACTTTGTATAAATCACAGAGATTGTTATTGTAGTTAAAAAATAAACAAATGCAAAATGTAGTTTGGGCGACTCCAGAGAGGGCGAATTGGTGGTTGATTGTTGTGTCTCAGTTGACACGGACACACCTATCACCCATACTCATTTAATTGGGAGGATGGTGTTAAATCCTGTGTAATTTTAGATGCTAAAATAAAATTTTAAAATAAAAAAATTTAGAAATAATTTTATAATTTTTTTATAAAATTTTATTATTTTTAACTAAAAATAAATTTCTCACACTTACGAAATGTTAAACAATCTTATCCCCATGCTTACACGTTTAAGTCTAAGCTAGAAATGGTACCTAGTTGACAGACAAGACAATGAAACATCCATTCTTTCTAGGAATTTTTAAATCCATTATTATATATAGACTCATAGATTCTATATTTATCTTTCTGGAAAATCAGTATATAACAAATTTTAATTTGTAGAGCAACCGTTTCGATCGGGTTTAAAGCATCTAAGACTCTAAAAAAATATATAAAAGTGGGACTAACACATTTTAGTTACAAAATTAAAATTTTATAAATAAAATTATAAAATTATTTCTTAAATTTTTTATTATAAAATATTATTTTTATGATTAAAATATAATGATTACACTATTTTTAAGCATGTGAGATACTCATTTTCCATTTCAATCAAACGCTCAAACGAAGATCAGGTAGATCTTGGTATTGGTTTGCAATTTTTAAACCAAAATTTTGTGCTTTTATTTAATATATAAAATAATCGGATTGTATTTCACCATTCACGTTTTAAGGAGTTCTTTTTGTCGTTTAAGTGCGGGCACAGGACACATTTGATTTAGGTCATCGACTTAATATTATTTTTAATCAACAATTAGAGATAATGAATAAGACGGGAAGGTTCATGCCAAGATCTCTCGTATTTGTATCAGAATAGGTGTCATCTAGTTACAAGATCAAACATTTATAGGCAAAAGTATGAAAATACTCTCAGAAGAGGCATAATTTATTATAAACAATCTTCATAATATCGATCAATAAAAAAAAAATTCAACATTTTGAGCGTATCACGATGCATGAAAATACAAACTTTTCAATTATCAACATTATACTTTGTAGAATACTTTGAGGAGTATATAAATTGGTTTGTTTGTACGCTCTATTTTTTCAATATATTTTTGTAATTTTTACAAAATTATAGATATGTAATTGTTGTAACAAGTGTTAGCATTATACTAAAAATTATGCTTATTATGAACTTAGTATTTTAATAATATATATTCTTTTATTTTAATGATAATCAATTGAGCAATTTTCTTTTATTATTTTTCGTAATGAATAATTAATTATCTCATATTTTATATAATAGATAATTAAGTGTGCAAAGTACGACGTATACGCATAAGACTAAATCATCGATTTCTTATGTAATATAAGTTTAACGTTTACAATTTTAGATTTAACCAAACACATTATTAGTAGAGTTGTAATAATTGATTTTAATAAGTCTATCTTAACTATAGAGAACGGTCGAGTTTCAACTCCTTTTACTATTACATTTTTTATGTATTAAACAATACAATGTCGAGGTAATTATTTTTGTACTGACTAGATAAAATAATTAACACCTCGTGATCATAAACATTGTTTATGCTATTAATCCTAATTTGTTATTTAGACACGTATGAAAATTATTTATCGTTTTGATTTACAAAAAGTAAGATTCATATTGAGTCGATAAACTTAACGAGTTGGATAGTAACATTATTTATATAATATTTATTAATGATTTATATAATCAACGTCCTAGATTAAGGAACGGTAATACCCTCTTAAAAAGCTTTTAAACTTTGATTGTGTCAAACCCTGTAGGTAGATTTTGTAATCCGTAGCGTCAAATAAGTTAAGTGGACGAACTTAAGTAAGTAACATAATTATTAAATACGCATGTCGATATTTTATTTAATAAAGTGGATATTTGCAATATTTACGAGGGAAAAATTAATTAATATTGACAATTGAACTGAATAAAATTCGAATATGTGAATAGAAAATTCAGTCGCAATTTTTTAGTGAAATGAATAACTATTTATATGGATAATGACTAGTTCGGTCGACGATCTGAATTTGTATAAGATAGCTCTTCAGATATTCACAAACACATGAAATCATATATGAAAATATATAAAAATATTTTTTTTTCTGCTAAGTATATTGAAAGCCTATTATCTCATATAGAGTAATGTGTTACGAGTAATACAATAAAAGTTGGAGACACAACGTTTTTTCCGAAATACAATCAATTTGGATTTGGAAGTAATAATATTAAGAAATTAAATCTCGTAGGTATAACTCCAACTTATTTGGTAAAACATAATTAATTTTTTATAGTATACGTATATGCTATTAATAGATTCTAAATATAATTTTTATGTTGCGTTCCAACAATAAGAAGTATACTCATTTATAAATCGACAGGCAAATGCATGTTGATTTTTTTCCCCAAAACAATGTATATTTACATATTACTGTCAATTACTATTCATCATTTCCTTTAATTTTTTTTTTCTCATTTTCAACAATTCACAATTATACATATAACAATGCTCATTTTGTCCTTGTAAGAAAAATTTGATTTCACATTCATTTGGATTAAAAAAATTCATTAACTTATTATGAAAGGACTATATTTTATCATTGTTTTCCATAAAATGCTCTCACGGAATAAGAAATTTTTATTGAAAATGTAAATTTATGGCATCAAATTAATGAGGGCATCGTAGTAAATTTAATTATTTCCTTACTCCCTCCAGCCAACTTTTTTTATTCTTCATTAGAAAAAATAAAATTTCACCACCAATACAATAAATAAGTTTAACAACTTTAAATTGTTAAGTATTTTTATATCTAATTTAACATAAGTGATTAATATAAAATAGTATAAATTACAAAAGACAGTAAATCAGGATAATTTAGAAAAATTATATATTTTTTTGTCCATTTATTTTTGGAAACTAGATTAAGTTTTTAGACAATCCGAAATTTAAAAAAAAGGACCAAATTAGTTGGACGAAGAGAATAAAAAAATTATAATTAGTAGCCTCTTTTCAAATTGGTCAAATCCTTAATTGAGGTATGCAGTATGTCTAAAATTACTATCCACTACATTTGATAATTTTACTAAACTATCCTTATTTAATGTGATTTATAATTTTAAATGATAAATTTGTAAAAAATAAAAACAATTAATGCACACATACTCATTTATAGATATCCTTCATAACAAGTTCGTAAATGACTAAATAACTTGGACGGATGGAACACATAGGTATATGTATAACATTTGCATCATCTTTATTGTATGACTTTATGTGAATAAAGAACATTGCAGCATCGTCGTGTTGAATCTCACTCGTATAAGTTATAGTATTAATATTTGTCAACAGCATTAGTAAATATCTGGTCACATTGTAACTTTATATTATCAGTTGTCCATGGTTAACCATGACAATTATTTTGTTTTCAATATATTTCATTTGTATCGTTTCTACAAGTACAAGTTTTGATTAGTGTGACATACAAGCTATGTACCTAAAAAAATATATATTCTTCTTTTCTTTCTTGACGTCCAGAGTACCTAAGGTTAAAAGAGTAGTATAGGTGACCCTGCCAAACCCGAACCTTCGGAGTTGGGGGATATTGGTCTTTAGGACTGGAATTGATTGCTAGTCGTATACATGTTAAGTGTGAGGAGAAATATAAGACGCATACCTAATTCTACCCTGTGATATATGAGTATAGGGCTGGTCTATTCACGTCTTAGACTGACATTATAAATTGGAGAGCATGCCGAATGCCACGTACCCAGGATATATAAACGTGAAATTTATGGGAGTAACTGAAGCTATGTAAAAAAAGAAAACAATAAAAATTACAAATAAAAAATTATGAGAGCAGTTGTATACTCCTTTAGCAAATTAATAACTCCGTCCATAATCTAATAGGTACATGCTAATGATTATTGGGTCGGGTCGGGTCGGAATGAGGTTTGGACTTCAGGCTCAGACCCAATTCTGCCCAACCCGATCAAAGGCCCTCAGTCTTGGCCTGTTTAGAAATGGTCAAGTGTTACCCACAAATCATTATTATTATTGGGCCTATTTTTGGGACAAATCTTTCACTATCCATCTCTGACGTTGATAGTCCAAGTGTTACCCACAGCTTAAGGGACCACTTATCCGTCTTATAGCCGTTGTTAATTTCTTTCATTTTCACTATCATATATATAGAAATTTTATTGGGGGAAAATAAAAAAACAAAAACGTAAGATATTCATACGAGTAACCTTAAGTGTAATCAATAGCAAAAATAGTAGTAATCTACACTATCTATTAGTAGGCAACAAATATTATAAAGCCCCAGCACATTGTATCTAACATTACCCATCTCATTATATAAGTGTACAATTGATGATGCAAAAATTATTTTGACCTATTTCCAATGGGGAATTTATAAAAGTAACGCGATTATTCACTGCGACTATTGAAATTAGTATTCTATCATCATTTGATACATAATATGTGTATGCCTACCTATGTCGTGAGTCGTGGTCTTAATGCATATGTCTCATTTATGGATAATTGTTTGGTATAAAAAAAAAATCAAAAAACTAAATTTAAAATGGAAGTAAATAACAAAAATGGCATATTTGGTTAATAATCACCACAAGAAGGGCCAAAAGACAATTGGAAGGAGATAACCCTTCATACCACGCCGATCATCCGTCCATATAAAATCCCATAAGTGCCCCTAATTCCTCTTTTCTCATCTCTTCTCTCTCTTCCTCTCTCTCTCTCTCTCTCCCCCATCTGCCGTAAGAGCTTGTGGCACTCGATTTGAGCTATAATTGAAGCTCTAAGTTCAAATCTGTGCTCAAATATGTGTAGTAGACGAGCAAATATTCACTTCCATTAGCAAATGTGTCATGCTATCTTGTTTGATTTGCAGTGCTTATGTACTAAATTGTGATCTCGTTGCTGATTTAAGTAAACATTTGTAGTTGATCATTTCTTGCTAATTTATTAAGGAATTTTTTTGTTACAATTTTATTCTCAAGCTTTTCTTTTCTTTTTCTTTTTTTTCTTAGAAGATGTGCTTGGCCGTTCAGTTTTTAAGTGTTTTGGGCTAAGAAGTTTAAAGTTTGAATTTAAGCAGGCTTTAGTTGATCTTAAAAAAGCTAGTTTTTTTTTTGTCAATCTTAAAGAAAAGCTAGCTTTTTGCTTAAAGATTCAACCAAAAAAACTAGTATGTTATATTTGTGCACAATTAGGGCTAATTGTCAATTAATTTGACGATTTAGCGTGTGATCACTATTGTGTATTTTGTATTAAAAAAATAAAAGAAGAATAAGAGTTGATCCATGAAGAGGTTTCTGTGGTTCAAGCAAATATCGAACAATGGCAGGCTCGAGAGGCGTCTCTCGCTAGGGGAGTACAAGCGGGCCATGTCGTGGTCCAAGTACTTGGTTTCATCTGGTGCGGAGATCAAGGGGGAAGGCGAGGAGCAATGGAGCGCCGACATGTCGCAGCTTTTTATAGGGAATAAGTTCGCCTCGGGTAGGCATAGCAGGATATACAGAGGGGTGTATAAGCAGAGGGACGTGGCGATTAAGCTCATGAGTCAGCCGGAGGAGGACGGGGACTTGGCGGTTGTGTTGGAGAATCAGTTCAATTCCGAGGTGTCTCTGTTGTTTAGGTTGAACCATCCTAATATAATCACTGTAAGATCTTGTTTTTGTTGGAGTTGATTATTTATTGATGCTACAGTTGAAATAATATGAATTGTGAATCGTTCTATTCAGGGCATTAGCACCAGTTTATCTATAGCGTCTATAATAT
The DNA here is from genome assembly GCA_001753735.1 of Embelia ribes. Lineage (NCBI taxonomy): Eukaryota > Viridiplantae > Streptophyta > Magnoliopsida > Ericales > Primulaceae > Embelia > Embelia ribes. Next base: position 7,313 of record MKEJ01094494.1, read on the forward strand.
AGATAATGTCCACAACAAATTCCCTATACCTGAAAATACTATGGGGAGTGAATAGTTGTCCTGTAATTCAAGGGAAAAACTGTAGTAATATCGTTATTTTTTAGGAGCTTGAATAGTATTAAATACGATGGTGAGAGTACCCCTAAAATTTTATCCCCAAATTTAGGATGAGGTTTTAGATAGAGAGATTGGTGGGAGTGCCTTGGTCTTTTTGCAAATAAGGGTGAAGTTGCATATATTTAGTCCTGACCATCTAATGATTGCACTAGATTTTACACTTTTGTTCTTTTTTAAGTATTCGCATGTATAATATGATTGTGGTTGGCTTTTTGCCTTCAATTATAACATTGTTTTTTCACTAATGTTTAGCAAAATTTGAAGAATTTTCGAAGAATGGACTTTTAGAGTCATATTTACGCTCACTGATCTTTCTGTTACTGTGGCGTTTGATTCGAAGTGTAATGCTCTCGAATTTGTAAGATGTGTTGAAATTACCATTATGGTGAACCTACTGGTGTATATTCACAGGAATTAGCTTCTTTTTTTTTTTCTTTTGACAATGATGAGCTTCGGATTTGGGACCGCAATTTCTTTTGCTTTTTAAGGGTGTGCCATGTATTCAAGCAAAATAAAAAGGGCAGTGTCTCCTTAGTGGCTCACTTCTTGTGCATATTGACTCATTTTACCCATAGCATCATACACTTTTTGGTCTTAATATTGGGCCCTGGCAATATATCAATGTACCAATAATTTACAAGTGAGTGTTACTAAATCTAGCAACCAGATGAGAAAAAATCCCTTCATCATTAAGATGACCTGAAAAGTCTGTTGCTTAATGCTGTTTCTCTAGACCTAAAAGTGAGAAAAATATACTTTCCAACCTTTCTGGGTGATATGTTGATGAGACTTGTGTTAAAGAGTTTTGCACTTTTATGTTAAAAAGTTTCATATTGATCACTAGCGTGACTCCCGTTTGTCCATGCCATCAATGTAGTTTGTTGCCGCATGCAAGAAAACACCCGTGTTTTGCATCATCACCGAGTACCTAGCAGGGGGGTCCCTGAGAAAATACCTCCACCAACAGGAGCCTTATTCAGTTCCTCACGGCCTAGTTCTGAAGTTGGCCCTCGACATTGCACATGGTATGCAATATCTTCATTCTCAAGGGATACTTCATAGGGATCTCAAATCGGAAAATTTATTACTCGGCGAAGATATGTGTGTGAAGGTAGCAGATTTTGGCATCTCGTGCTTAGAATCTCAATGTGGGAGTGCCAAAGGGTTCACAGGCACGTACCGTTGGATGGCCCCTGAAATGATTAAAGAGAAGCATCACACAAAGAAGGTCGATGTTTATAGCTTCGGCATTGTCCTATGGGAGCTTTTAACAGCATTGACGCCGTTTGACAATATGACTCCTGAACAGGCTGCATTTGCGGTCTGCCAGAAGGTATGTTTCAATACATATATCGTGTATCTAGTCATTTAAGCCCAATACCGGTTTCCCTAAAATGCCTTCTCTTTATCTTTACGGAATCCCAATCCCGCCATTATTGTTGAATATTGGTTGTTAGCACCACGGTCATTAGCACCTAAAGTTTCTCTTGTTAGTACCACGGTCATTAGTACCTAAAGTTTCTGTATAGTTTATCCTTTTGTCGTGTAAGTTGTTTCATCAATTGAGTTGTTGACATTGGCTGTTACTAGTTAGCGTTTTCATCTATTTCTTTGTGCAGAATGCTAGGCCTCCATTGCCACCCAAGTGCCCTGTCGCGTTCAAGCATCTGATCAAACGGTGCTGGTCGAGTAACCCACATAAACGGCCCAATTTTGAAAAAATAGTCAGCGTTCTTGAAAGCTATGCTGCCTCTTTTCAAAAGAATCCTGAATTCTTTGTATCATATGATCCGTCAAATCATCGTTCTTTTATCCGGTGCCTGCCCAAGTGTATTTCTTCAAGTGGTGCAAGAGCTAGTTTAGGTTTATGAACCCTTCTAGGATGATTTGTGATATTAATTGTATCATATTATTGCCCCTTTTATTTGACCCGGAGCCATCGTTCGGTTAATTATTTAGCTTTTTCATGTAAGTTTTTTTCTATTTCTAGTTTATTGACTGAAATAGTCTCTTGTATTTCCTAAATCATACTGCATTTGAAACAAATCAAGAGCTGGTTTTCCCCTTGGTTTTTTATTTGAATGTCTCCTGATGAATAACTGGTTTGCAAATTTTGAAAACATAAAACATAAAAACTGGAAACAAAATGGGTAATTATCATTGACCATTCCCAGGTTTGATTAATTATCAATGAGCACCCATTTGTTTAATTTTTTGTCAATGATTCCATTCAACTTTTAATAAAATACGATCAACACCAATCTGTTAACTTTTCATTTCATTTTGCATCAAATGACTATTGTACCCTTATTGCTAGTGTTCATTAGTTGCAATGGTCTGTAAACTTATGTTTCTACTATTTTTTTATGTATTATTCGGTGTTTTATCTATCTTCAAGGATTTTTACATAACCCATAAATTTAATTACGATTTACATTGATTATTTTATATGCCTTCAAGTGGATTCAAACTAATTTCATTTGGTTGTCCTTATTTATCATGGTAGAATATTAGATTACACAGTATAGTGTGCGTCCTCTTCATATTTGTAGATCAATCTAGAACTATAGACCAAATCATATGATGCAAGCTTAACAAAAACTTCACGTCTGCCTGTTAATTGATATCTACCTACTAACAATAAAAGTGCAAACACGGCCTAAATTTTTTTTCTTTTTCATTATACCCAAAATGTCATTTTTGGATCCTAAAATTACTGCAGCAAATATTTGTATGCATATATAATATATATTAATCATGGATATTAGGTTCCAGACATTCATAAAAAAATCATTAGAATTCGGGGTTGACAAT
>MKEJ01094502.1:0-11960 GCA_001753735.1 Embelia ribes
GCTCTACATTTTAATTTATGTTTTGACTCTAGGCGAATTGTTCGAATGATGTGCTTCTGCCATTCAAACGACAGCAATAGTGGGGCCCATAAATTCTTTTCAGCTATTTTAAACGCGTCAGTATTATTTTTTGCATTTTTCTAGTGAAGTCAGTGAGGGGGAGGGGGGGGGAGAGGAGAGTGTTGAAATTCTTTGAGCTTGGAGATCATCTAGCTCGGGGGCTCGGATCGGAAAACTAGTTGCATATTCAGACTTCTCAACACTTAACTTCCGTATTGACGTTAGTATAACTTCCTATATTGTTCATTTCTCCATACCTAGATTTCCATGCTATATCCGAATGTTGAAATTAAGTTGTGATTCTTACTCCCTATGATTACTATAGATTCATATTAATTCGTTTTCGTTTAATAGATCAAACTCGAGATCAAGTTGAAGGTGATTTTGGGGTTTTTCTGGAAGCTTGCGAGAAAACTTTTAGCGCGCCGTGAGGTATGAGTAGCTTACAAAATAGGAATGTATTTGTGAGTTTGGGTGAGTCCTTAGTTGTGTGATTAGGGTATAATTTATTGCCTTCTTTTGTGAGTAATATTATATTAATTTTTATGTGTTAGAAATTAATATGGATGGATGAACGCATGTTGGTTGAGATTTTATATGAAAATTATATTATTACATATTAATTCATATTAGCGAGTATTTGGTATAACATGGCTTTATTTCTGTTAAAAAGCGAGTTTTTGATATTGATATTTATCAAAGTGTAAAATATGAGTTTTTTAAATTTTCAAAATTTGAGAATTGGCGCGAAAAGCGAGAAATGGTGAGAAAAGCGACATTTGCGAGAAAAATGAATTTTTGGGAGAAAATGAAGTGAAACAATACTATTAAATTAAAAGTAGGTTTTAAAGTGAGAAATAGATTTTAATGCATGAGTTGCATTGTATTGCGGGTTGAGTTATTTTATATTTCTTTTCGGGACCGTGCCGCCTTTTCATACTGCGAGAAAAAAACAAAGAGAAGACTCGACGCCTTATCGTGAAAGTTGAAAAACCTGATCAGGGAATACTATAATCACATCAAGCAAGTGGCAGATTATAGCATAGGTTCTACGAGGTAGTCTTATGATTTTTATAAAACTGCAAGTGATACTTGTCCCAAATTTCTAGCGAGATACGAGTTGTAAGTCTTTGTAAGTGTGTGTGAGTACATATGTACATTCGCGGATTTGCATTGCATTGATATTATATTCCATTTTATTATTATTTTGTGGCATAAATATTACAGCACAACATCACATACATTATCTTATTTTGGAGACTAACTCGTACACATCATTTTCTACTTTTGTAAATACTTTTATTCTAGGTGCTGAGACTAGTAAGCAACATCGTTGAGGGTGGCTTTGATCATTGCATATATTTCTTTTGGTCAGATATGTATTTTGGATTTTATTTTGTTGTATCAGCCTTACATTCATGTTGTATTATTTTTAGGCTTAGTAGTATGTATTTATTTTGTACATTAGTGATTCATAGTAAACATGATGTATTTTGAGCCTGAAGGGCTTATGTATTACATTTTATTGTTACTCTATATTGGCGAGAGTCGTGTAAGGGTAAGAAAAAGATGTAATATACCTTATCAGTATTGGAGTATGTAGCTCACTGTGTATTTTGTAAACAGAGAATTTACTATTATTACCAGGTTGATAATTCATTTGCTGGGTACTCTGAAATATGCAAACGTGTTGTAGAATATAAGATTGACAGGTTGCGGCATTAGCATGAATTCCCTATTTTTTATTTTCAAAATTAATAAATATTTTTCGTTTTCTTTTATCTAAATAGAGAATACACTAATCCTCCAAGATTTCTAGTAGGTTCGGGGCTTACTTTGGGTTTTTTAGAAAAATTGAGGTGTGATAGTAAACATCTTGAAGTTACTTCCCAATAGATAAACCAATTACACTAAGCCACATAAGAGAGAGGGAACGACATAAATTTGAAAATCATTTCTATTTTTTTCTCATTTTTCTTCTATATAAATATTGTATCTTTCTTATCACAAAAATAATATTTTTGGTTCATATAAAATTTATATATTTAGTGTTGCCCAAAGACTTTAAAATTAAATTAAAATATTTTTTGATGATTACAAAAATTATAAAAATTATACAATTCTTATATTATTGTTGTACTAATATTATTTATTGAGTGTATACAACATCTTAAAATAATTTTATATCAAGTGTGAAAGGGATCAAAGGTTGGCATTTTGAGGCAAGCATCAAATTTAATATCCAGTGTGAACGGGATTAAATGCCACAACTTGAGGCAATAAATGGACATATTTTCTGTCTGTCTGATGGTCGTCCGATGGTTTGAGGTGTCGAACAACCCACCGGACAAACATGTCCAAAGTTACCCTTCAGCTAAAAAAGTTGGAAATTTTCTAAGGCATTTTTTATGTGTCCGATGGGTTGCCCGTCGACGAATAGGCATCGAAGACCCTACTCAGGGTCATCGAACAGCCTAGTAGATGCAAATTTTCAGCTTTCAATTCTTTATGGATCTTGTCGGACAACTTGCAATATTTTTGAACGGCTATGTTTGCTCCAAATCAGTTAAATATCACTCTTGTACACATTTCAAGACAAAGCAAGTGAACAAGCAATAATCATTCAAGTGAAAGAAACTCTAAAAAGCCATGTTCAAAAGCCAAAAGCTTAAGCTCCCTTTCTAAATCTTATTCAATTTTATTATCAGTTTGTAAGAGTTGTTTTTAAGTGAAATCTTATACTAAACTTTATTTTAATCTTAGGAATTAAGTTATAAGCTTCCAAGTTTTGTTTCTTGAGTGAATTTTAGGTAGTTTGAGAGGGATTGTGCTCGGGTTGTGAGTGGAAACTCGAATTAGGAACTCGGGTAACTCAAGGATTTAGGTAGCAAGTAGTACCCGTCAAACTAATTGGTTCTTTAGGGTGTAAAAAGTTATATTGCATTCTAAAGGGAACTCAAGGTGTACAACGTTAAAGAGTGGACGTAGGGATTATACCAATTCATTGTCGGGAAAGACTATTGCCGAACCACTATAAATCGCGGTATTATATTTCCTTTCTTATATATTATTTTCAGTATATTCTACTTCTGTTGTCACTTATTCATTCATCATACATTTTGTAACACATCTTTGAAAAAATAGGAAAAATAATTTTTAACTCTGTAATTTTTATAAAAAAATCAATTCAACCCCTCCCCCCCTGGTTTGCCTTTTGGTTCAACAGTTAGGTATGAAATATTCTATTTTTGGTGATACGGTATAAGTTTTTATTTTTTATAATTTTTTTATAACTTAATTGTAATTTATAAAAATTTGCATGGTACTTTGATGATTAAACCTTTTATGTTCGAACAATGATTGTTTTAATATTTTAATAAAAATATATTTAACCACAAATAATTAAGAGCACATAAGTTTTTATTCTTTACTTTACATTTGATATACACAAAAATGCTTGGCTCATAAAAGACTTTCAAGTCTTGCTATTACCAACATTAAAGGCACTTTAATTTGCAATTGAATGGCTAGAATATTTCCATTTAGCCATTAATATGAAAGTTGAACAGTCCCTCTACTATGTAAGCACTGCATAATTATATATATACTAGTTTGTAACTACATGTCATGCACGGGTTGTTTGTCATTTTTTTCTTTTATTAATATTTAAACTATAATTTTTTTTCTTTATTTTAATTAATAATTAAACATAAATAATGTATTAGAATTGTTAAGAAATATATAAATAGAACTAAATTTTCTTGTTTATACACCTATATTTTTTGTATTTGCCACTTTTTTTACTTTAATCTTATGAAACTTGGAAATAAATTATTGAAAAAATAAAAGATAATGGACTTATGTACAACAAAAAAAATACATATGCATAACAATTTCACTTTTCATGCGATTCTATTATATTTTATTATTTTAGAGTAAATCCACAATATGATAGTATAAAACTTAAAACTGAAATCACGATATAACAATATAATATGTATTATATTGGATATACAAGGATAAATTATATTTGTTAAAAATTTTAAATCTTCAAATCTGAAAAATAAATTAATAATAAAATATTTTTAAATAAATTTAAAATATATAAAATAATATATATAATCATAAATACCTAAATTATAGATATAAACAAAAAATTCAAACATCATAAACTCAAGTATCAGGGTTTTATGTACTTTGTAAGAGTGCCAAATATACAAGGACAAAAAAACCAAAACAACATATCCATAAGACCATAGTACAACAAAATCTAAAGTATATAAAACTATTGAAAGTCAAGGAATTAAAAAATTTATATCTATTAAGAAGTAAAATTAAATTTATGTACTTATAGAAATAAAAAAATAGAAATAGATTCTTATTGTATCCTATTACATTAAAACTATTTGAAATAAATATGCCAAAATAATATAATTTGTTTAAAAATATTGTCTAACAAATATAATTTGTTATAAACATTATGATTTGAAATGTATTTTCTATTTGTAAAAGAATTTAATACCTCAAAACTGGAAAAAAAAAGAAGTAACGAAGTAATATTAAACAAATTTGAATTATGTAAAAAATAACATGTGAATCATGAATACACAGATTTTAAATAGAAATAAAAATAAAAATATTATAAATTTCAAAGTTATTTAGTGTTATCCCCATTAGCATGCATATCCAATCATAATAAAATTCTTTAAAAATAAAAGTGCAATATAAGAAGTAGTACAAAATCTAAAAATTAAAACTAAACTACAATAACAATTATAAGAAATTATAAAATATTTGTGTAAGTAAGGATATATAAGAGAATTTAAAATCATGATTGGTAAATTATTAAAAGTTAAACAATTAAAAGAATTAGATTTGAAGATTATAACTTTAACTATATCGCTTTGTTTTTGTCATCCCATCCCCATACTTTCCCCCTCTATTATGATTTATAGCAATTTCGTATGCATCTATTCATATAATCAAGTGTAAGTGTTACTATTTATAGTGTGCAGGGTATTTGCCGTTTTCAATAACGGTTGAAATAAGATTAAATTTCACGTATTTGCAATTAATTATTTTTATGAGCAAGCTTTAAAATAGATTTAAGAATTTGTAACAAAAATGTTTGAATACATTTTATAAGCCATATAGTACAGTTTTCCATAACGGTTGAAATGAAATGAAATTTCATTTATTTGCAATTAATTTTTTTTATGAGTAAGCTTTTCAAAAAATGTTAAGGATTTGTAACAGAAAGATTTGAATAAGTTTTATAAGTCATACAGTGCAATTCAAATTTGTTTTGGCATGACCATTAGTTTTAATCAATTATGTATATTCTTAAAAAAAATATTTTAAACTATTTATATTGTAATATATTTTAAAGCAACACCCATCACTTAATGGATGTTGCCATTTGGCATAAAACTAAGGCGGGGCTTTCATTTTAGTTTATTGTATATGATACGATTGATGATTTGCAATGGTGAATATAATATAATTTCACCTCTCTTTTTTTAACGGTAATAATTATTATTTGCATTAATAGATGTAACTTTTAATAAAATTCATGACCATTCAATTACATTTGTTGGTGAAAGCGAGGAAAGCTTTTGGATTCCTTTTTTCATTTATATATTGCACACACAAATTGGTGCTATACATTTATATATAACATATATGACCTTTCATTTTTCATTATTTAAAATTTATTTTAGTCATTAAATGTTTACATATGACAAATATTGTGCAATTACTCTACTTTTACTTTGTTATATATGATATGTACATATATACATACATTCGTATTTGTTTGTTAGTTTTCTTTGTCTACATTATTGACATATATTTTTTGGGCAAAGAAAGTTGTCCTTGAGTTATGTGTCTTTATAATTTCTGCAAAATTATGGAGTATTTGGGTTGTCATATCAGAATTATAGAGTATTTGGGTTATTATATCCTGGAGGCAACACATTACAGATATTGAGTCGTTACTACTATACCGGATACTTCTCCGCAAATATGTGAAATTATCATAAAGAGAGCGATATGTCTATGCCTTAATCCCAATTTGTTCTTGGTTAAATTATATAATTTTTGTATTCAACTATTTGTACCCACTCTTAGTTTTTCTATTTTAATACAAAAAGAACTAAAAATTTTAAGACGAGATCCAATAACGATTCATAGGAAATTGACAAGGAGTTTGCTATAATATCAAGTTATAACTAATGCCTATCAATTGGTTTATAATGAGGATTATTATGTTTTATACTATTATATGTCATACACATGCTAAAAAATAATTATATTATTACATTTACCATCGTCATCATTACTAACTATTATTCTCATTTATAATTTTATTTTCCGAAACCACAACTAGCAAGGAAATTGCTAAGGGAACTATGATACTCAAATATAGAAAAGAAAGAAAGTTTCCTTATAATTTGATTTTGACAAAAAAGCTATGATAAAATAAATTTTGGTTATAATCAAATAAAACTTAGGGGTTCAACAATTTTTTGTTGAGTGGTTAAATTTTATCTGTTCTTAGCAAAAACAAATTATACCTTCTCTATTTTAATAACTTTCAAACTTTAGTTTCCTTACAATAATACGAAAAATATGGATATTTTAATCTTATTTTGTAGAGTTACATAAGTATCTGTACTCACATGTAATTTTATATTTATCTATTAGGTCCTTGTGTAGGTCTATATATACACCTCTTGTACAAGACTATTTTTAGAGCAATACATATATTTTATTTTCCCTAAATTAACATGTTAATTTTTCAGTTAACTAAAATTAGTAGGCATTAATGCAATATATATATGTATATATATATTAAATAAATACAAAATATTATAATTTGAATATGTTTTATCTTAAAAAATATAAATTTATTTTTTGAAAATTGCAATAATTTAGGAAAATTTATTTAATAACAAAGATCTACAAAATATTAATAATAATATTAGCTATAAATTAAGAAACTATAAAACTATAAAGTAGTTGTGAGTAATATTAATAATTATCCATCACTAATCACTAGTTGTGAGTAATATTAATAATTATTCATCACCAATTACTCTATCCTTCAACAATTAAATAACTTTGTATTCTCTTCAAAATTTTGTATACTAATAGTTGTAAAATTTTGATTTTAATATCATTTTTTAATGGATTGGTGTATTCATTGGTATTATCACAAATAATTAAAAACTGAATGTTTGGTTGAAACTTAAAAATCCAATTTATTTGCTGTACGAGTTATACATAGAAAACAATGACTTATTAGATTTTCCTATGTTCAACTCAAAGTATTAATTAAGTAATGAAATTTAATCATGTAATATATTTATATTTGCAAATTCATTGTTTATGATATATAAAGAAATAGCTTGTTAATATTAGCATTAACATTTAGTTAATGGAAAAAATAATACGTTAGTGTTGAGACCGTATTGATGGCTAGAGAAAATTTGGAGGGCTTAAACGATAAAAAATAAAGTTGGATGGTGAAACTAACGGTTAGATCAAAATTTTTAGGGCAAAAAGATATTTTATCCTATATTTTATTTTTATTAATAAAGGCATCGACTAAAATACAATTTCTTATATGTAATTACGGAATTCCAACCTAAAATGCGTCAACAATCAAAATTTCAATTCTCTTTACTCTTACCTCTTATCCAATTGTTTTTCATTGGGCTTTTATTATCAAAATCGCCAAATAATGATATACTTATTTCACAATTCCATAATTTTGTATCATATACATATTTAACATATATATATTGATTTTGTGTTTTGATCTAATTAGAAATGCATTGCTTGTGATCCGATAGCAAATACAGTAATACTATTGCATTTATTTTAACATTTGACAGGACATAAATATTGCTGGTTCAAGAATTTGACTGAGAGTAACGATGACATTCCAATAATGCACGAAACAATTAGCAGATGCTATGAACTGGCAATAAACCGTTTTGTTTTTCTTTTTCGTTTTCCCGCACCATAAATTGTGTTCTTGGATTTAGGAAAATAAATCAGATTTAGTAGAATATATATTTCGTTTCTTCAGATTATAATTGAAAGCATGTATCACTGACTAATTAAGAATCTCCCAAAAATCGAGAAACCCACCGACAACCTTCGCAATTTCAAATCAATTAATTTCATCTTTTATTCGTAGGCCTATATATTATAGTATACACACACACACATATACGTATATATATACACATACATATCATATATCTGCATCAAAGTCCGGCAACTGCCAATGAGTTCGTGGTTTCACAAGAAAATCGTCGATCCCTTTCTCCAAATCCTTCGCAGGTACATATGTTGCATCGACAATTTTTTATGGCTATTATGTGCTTAATTTTTATCAAATCGGGTTTCAGCTGGAGTATTGGATAGTCTCCTTTTGTTTAATTGTTTTCTATTTGATTATTTCCTTTAATTCTCTTGTAATTGGAAATGAAAACTAACGGCCTGTTTGGTGACACAGATTTTAGTTTCATATTGTTTGTTTTAAAAATTTTGGGAACTGAATTTGAAATAGCATTTTCTACATCAGTTTCTGTTTCTGTTTTTTTTTTTTTTTTTATGTTTAAAAAAAAAAAAAAGGGAATTAAAAAATTCAGAGTAGTTGGAGGAAGTGAAAACTCGGTAAACACTTTGTTTCGTTTCTGTTTTCAGTTTTTCTGCAGACTGTTTGGCCTTCATTGAGCATTTTTTCTTATGAAATTGGTAATATTGTCGCATTTTATTTCTAATTTCTTTCAACAAATTATTATGGCTTTATACACAAATGCTATCTTTTTGTAAAGTTTGTTTCTGAGGATAAAATTGCCTACCAGACGAGTTTTTGTGTTTGTTTGCACCTGTAAAAATGAAAACTAAAATTGAACAATAGAAACAAAAACTGAAAATGAGGGAATGTTAAAAACGAGATCTGAGCAATTTTGTTTGCTTTGGTGTCTCTTGTAGTGATGAATGATCAAATTGGTATTATAGTTCTTCATTTGTTTGGTGTGAATCGTGTGATTAGGGGTACAGAGCCAAAGCAATTGGCGTTCTCTGCTGCTCTGGGCATCACTTTAGGAATCTTCCCCATATGTGGTATGTTGTAACCTACTCAATTCTTTATTTATTTTTTTAATTTTTTTCATGTTTCGGAGAACTAGACTGCTTGGCACCATCTAGTAATGCTTTCTGAAACTTGGCACTACTGATAAACAAACTCGGGGCTTTTTGTTGCTGAACATCTTTAAGAACCCATTTTTAATTAAGGATTATGTTGTGAGCATATTTAGAGTTGGTTTTACTTTTCCCCTTCAACTTTCCGTGTTATTGTATTTCAATTTTATGTTGACGAGTGGGTTATTTATGTTCCAAATTAAACAAACCTATGATCTTTTGAAGATAATATATGATTCATCTCTCCTAAGAAGTTATCATAAAGGTTTTAGGTGAGATGATGGTTCACAACTTAACAAATTCTGACACTTGTATACTGTTATCTCAGCATGTTAAAAGAAATCAAAATTAAAGCTTTTTTGGTAAATGGAATTTTTGGAACAATATGCATTTGTGCAACGAATAGTTTTTAAATTTTCACCATGGTCCAAAGTCAACAGAAGAAAGATCATGATATTGTTGCTTAAGTTTCCTAATAATTAGGAAAAGTAGGTGAATCCTTTTCGTCCTAAACAAGAAGCAGTTTAGGTGATTTTTAACCACTTCTTTGTTCGAGTCTGAAATGTCTCCAAAAGTATGAGATTACTGTCCTATTTTTAGGTTTAGACAATACAATATGGGCTTGTTTCCCACGGCATTGGGAGTGAAAGATTCACGTACTAAGCATGAAAACTAAGAACAACTTGAAACTCGATATTACTTGGTTTGTTCATCTAACTTAAACTCCTCATGGCATGTAATTTCATAGTTGTGTTATTGAAATCATTAATATTCTAGTGAACTACAAATTGGTGTACAGGTTCCGAAATGTGGTACACCTCCATATTAAATCACTAAACTCAGCAAACCAAGAGGATCCAATACAATTTTATTTTAGAAAATTATCCCAAAGAGATATATAATATAGATGAATAGAATTTTGATGGTATTTCTATTGTTTTAAGATTGACAGTATTACATTCATTTCTAAAATAATAACTTATTGTCATGAATAGTTACAAGAGTTTAAGCTTAGGCTTAACTAGATGTCGACTTTTCAAAATTTGATATATTGGCTCATATATGCAGGGGTTCACTTATAGAAGGCTACACGTACTAGTGTGGCGTACCACGTCCAGAATGATTTAAGTTCTGGATAACATAGTTTCATAGTTTCTATTGGTCGGCATTAGACATTAGGGTCCTCTTTCTTTATGACTACTCATATTGGCTTGAAGGGCTTCGGTACAACAATCTCTACCAACTCCACTTATATATTGCCTGCATAATTAGCTCCAGGTGCTCTTGGGCATGGACTAATTTTCCAAGTGAGGGCTTGCACAGAAACTTCTGTTCGTTTAGACTTTGGTGTCTTAAATCTGTCAGTAGGCCAGAAGTAACTTTTCGGAAGGATAGAAGTCGTGTTATCTAGGAAATTGCCAGGCTGATAAGCACAATTGGGTGCAGCTGATATTTTTATTGGGAGGGCTTTTGAAGTTGTTGAAGTTATTTCGTATGTTTTAGACCTAAGAAATGGGTTCACACTCAATACGACATCGGGGGGTTTAGAGATCCATGTTCTACACTTCTACTGAATTGTACTAAGACTTAATTTTTAAATCAGAGTCAGTCATTAAATTCAGGCAGAAAAATCTTCTAATAAAAGCTAGCTTCCATTCTAGGTGTCCTCCACTCGTCTTTCATGTGTTTGGAAATATTTTTTGTGTTTTATATGGTCACCTGTAATTATGGTTGTTAAAATCGTACGATACACGATGTGTATCGTACGACACACGATGTGTATCGTACGACCCACATCAAATCGCAGTCTCTCTTATACAATCAGAGAGGTGTCGGAAAAATATAAAATCGTTTGATACAGGAGAGAATTGCACGATAAAGAAAAAGAGAATCGTATCGTCGGCGATATAGATAGGACTCTCTCTGTCTATCTCTTGCTCGATCTCTCTGTGTCTGATTTTCTCGCTCCGATCTGGTTTTCTCTCTCTCTGTCCGTCTTTCTCTTTGTCTGGTTTAACTGTGTAGGTAAGTGTGTATATAATCAGTGTATTATAATTATTATATAATATTTTTTTCTTTTTTCCAAAATCAGCTCCAAAATTTTTCAAAAAATTCTTAAAATTACACAAATTAAAAATAAGTTATTTCTCACCCTTACTTATTTTATAGTCAACCTCAGGGATACTCAACCCTTATTGCCCATGTTTCAGGAATTTTAATTAATAAACCAATATTCTCTTTAGATCAACTCTAACTCCAAAATTTATCTTATAATGTATTCTAATTTTTAAAAATAGAGTCACTCAAAATGAGAAGTTTCTAGCTATTATATTATGTATTATATTTTTTTATTATAATTATTATATAATATTTTCTCCTTTTTTACACAATTGGGTCTAGGAGTATCCAAAATTTTTCAACAAATTCCTAAAACTATACTAATTAGAAATAAGTTATTTCTAACCTTTACTTGGTTTATAGGCAATATCAGGATACTTAAACCTTAATGCCCATCTTTCAGGAATTTTAATTAATAAGCCACTGTTTCTTTTACATCAAATCTATTTACAAAAATTGCCTCATATTGTACTCTAATTTCTAAAAATATAATTACTCAAAAGAAGAAGCTTCTAACTATTTATGTATCTCCAAGTGATTTTTATATTTTTTATAACATAATA
>MKEJ01094511.1:0-14010 GCA_001753735.1 Embelia ribes
GATAATCTGTTTAGATAAGTTGGTCATGTTAAAAAATTAATAAATAATAAAATATAATTCTCTCTCGGATAGGACTCTGAATTGACTTTCATATGCGTATCTATGATTCTCTCTCTACTGCCTTCTTCATCGCTCTCCGTCTGTAATCAATTAATCTACACACACACATACATACACACACATATATGCAATCTATGAATCGCGATAAACCCAATTAGGGTTCGTTCGAAACCTAACCTAGGGTTTGATACTAGCTTATCTATGAACTCTGGTTAACTGATCTTATATTGCTCTGTAATTGTTATTTAAAATGCGGGAATTGGAGAAATCAAAAAGGGTATCTTGGCCTTCCGATGCTAATCTTTGTCAGGTATATATCTTTTGAATTTTTTTTTTCATTTTTTATTTTCGGGCTTTGATTGTTGAGTGTTTTCGAATTCGGTGCTGTTTTGTTTCAGCTTGAAATTTGGGCTGCTTTTCGCTGGAAATTCATCGATTCTTCAGAATTGACGATTTCATTATTTTCAATCCAGGTTATTTCTTATATTAGTGTTCCATTTGGATCCATCTAATTCCTCAATCGAGCTACAGTTTTCATTATGTTGTTGCTATTTGGGACCAATTAGTGCAACAGAAAGAAATTTTGCGTTGAATTGTACTTAGAAGGCCAGGAAACAAAATACCCAATTATGTAGTCATTTCATTTATTTTTTGTTGATTCTATGAGTGGGTTGGTGTTATAGAACGATTTTTAGTATAGAATTCATAGTTCTATATAAGAATATCGCGAAGGAAGAAACCCAATTCAGGTCTCAAAAATATATATTATGTAGCAGTTTTGGCATGAAGTGTATGTTTGCATTATTAATTTCCTTACTGGTGATATGTGCAAGTAGCTTTTAACTCATGGGTGTTTATCTTTGCTGGATACAGAAGTGTTTAGAAGAATGATTATTAAAACATGGGTTCCTAATTTGTTAAACTTTTCTCCAAATAAAAGTACCCAAAAAAGCCATTCGCTGTTTCTCTTTTGCAGCTCATCCATGCAGATTTGTTAATAGTTCATTATTGCCCTGCTGAAATAGTTATCTTCTTGCCTTTGAATAGTTTATTATAGTATTATATAGATCATGGATTTGCCAAGGAAAAGAGCATATGATGGAGGTGATTTTTATTCTCCCTTTCTCTTTAATTTGATAAGAAATAGTATCCCTTATTGGGGAATTGATGTTTTGCCCCTTAACTTCCATACAAGTCACTACAAAAAACACTAACTGAAGCGGGTCCACTAAATACGTAGCATGTGTATTAGGTGTAATAACCTGATGATAATTGATAAATCATGGGAAACTATTATGCTTAGGTTTACGATCATTATTTGACATTCATAAGGCCATTTTGCATTATAATTGCATCATGACAATAACATATGCAGTTTAGGGTATGCCATGCAATGTAGATATATCCTACGCATTTTTCCATGTCACATTTTCTAGCACACACAAAGGAGTAAAAGGTTGTGGTTGTGACTTCTGTTCGTAGTTCTTCCTGGGTAGGACTTTTTATGTAAGTGTTTGTTCGGTCCACTGCTTAAGAAACTTAAGCATTTATTCGATCCAGTACTGAAATGCATCCATTAAATGCACATCATGTCTTAGGTGCAATAACTTGATTATAATCGATAAATCATGGATAATTATTAGGTTAGGTTTACGATCATAATTTGACACTCGTAAGACCGTTACATTGCATTTGTAAGTTTATCATGACAATAACATATGCAGTTTAGGGTATGCCATGTATATATATCTTATTACAAATCACTACTTAAGCTTTTACTTAGTTCTCTTTATTGTCCCATTTTCAAGAACACATGTAGGGAAGTAAAAGGTTGTAGTTGAGACTTCTGTCCTCAGTTCTTCCTAGATTGAACTTCATCTCTAAGTGTTTATTCGATCAAGTGCTTAAGAAACTTAAGTAGACAGCCTTATAAAAAATAAACAAAAAAACAAAACAAAACAAAGATATCAGTTCCCATATTGCGCCTTTTGTTTTAGATTTTTGTTGCTCTTAGAATTACCCTTAGCTGCTTGTTGGGTCTCTCAATTTTGAATTTCCCATGCTCAAGTAAAATCATTTTCTCTCAATGTGAAGATATTTTCATTTAATATCTTTTCTTTCCCATTTCTACCCAGGCATATATTCTTTTATCATAATTGGTTTGAGCTGTTATCTGGAAACTGAGGTGTGGCCAGAGCTCACATGACAACTGAGAGCGACGATGAGATTCTCTCCAGAGATCATTCTGGTTCACCTTTGACTGATGAAGGTAATAGTGGTGGAAATGCGGCTGGATCAACTGTTCTTAAGAAAGGGCCATGGACTGCTGCAGAAGATGCCATATTGGTGGACTATGTACATAAGCATGGCGAAGGGAATTGGAATGCTGTTCAAAAGCACTCTGGTCTGTTCCGCTGCGGGAAAAGTTGTCGTCTTCGTTGGGCAAACCATTTGAGACCGAATTTGAAGAAAGGGGCATTCACTCCAGAGGAGGAAAGGCTGATCATTGAACTCCATGCTAAGCTGGGAAACAAATGGGCGCGGATGGCTGCACATGTAAGTATCAGTTGCTTAGATAATATAGCATTGTCTCTTTTCATGATCACTTATAATCTCTTTCGGTCGTAGGCTACTATTGTTTGTTATGGGGGTATTCGTTGGTTTTAGAGGGAAAGACCAACTTGACATGCTCTGAGGGTATAAATATCTTCATTGTGTTGCATTCTTTTGTTGTTTCTGCAACACTTCTGTTGTCCTATGTTAAAAATGTAATCGAGAAACATCTCTAACTTGTAAAGTGTGATGTTTCACTGTAGTGTGCAGATTAAAATTTCACAAAATAATCGATGGAGGTTTGGTTGATGTAGTGATTTTATGATTTTCGGAAAAAGTAACTTGAAACCTCCTGAGGAGCAGAAAAGTGTTAATAGTTGTATAGCTCATATGTTAAGTTTTGGTATGCTTGAAATTAGTTAGCTTTTACTTCTTTGCTGAATGACTAATGCGGCAATGTATATTAACCTGAGCACGAAACAGCAAATTCACTTGGACAATATGTTATCTCAAAACAGAAGATATGGTAAGATTGAGGCATAAAGAGAGCCCCATACAAGTTTTTAATGCTACTTTTCTTTTCTCAAATTTCTTTCCATGGCACTGATACAACTTGTTTGTTCCATTCATCCAATTCACTGTGTCTATCTACGACGTTGCAAACATATATTAACTTTAGAAATGCAAATCTAATTAGGGCTTTGGAATGCATCAAAATACTGATCACTGACTCTCTAATTAGGGCTTTGGAATGCAAATACCTGCTCAATTTCTGTCAAAAGAAGCCCCTAATTGTGTTTTCTGGAGAACTTATTTAATTTATTGAAAAATAGTCTTAAAAAAATTAAGAAAGAAAATGGTATCACAATGATATGGAAAAATGGACACCATTTGTAGGACACTTCTTGAGAAGATTCTATTTGATCAGGCAAGTTTTCTGAACTGAATACGTCATCTTACTTGGCCGATGTTTGGTGATGCTTGTTTCCTCAACTGAATACTGCTTGAGAGCTGGCCTCATCCATATCCTCTGTCATATTTTGCTTGGTACTTAGTGTTGGAAAGAGTCTGCTATTTCTTCCTAAGCAGGGACTAATTTTCCGGTCTTTTGTGATGAGATCAATACTTGTTACTGAAGTGCAAACTACACTTTTGAGTTTTCTTTTGAGCTCATTTGTCTTTCTTTAAAGCAGAATATCTTTGATTGTGTTTTTACTCTGTTAGTTTTTGTATTTGCTAAGACTACTGCTATGTTTTTAGTATCAACTGTCTAAATTAACATGGAAACTCTGTTGTCACTCTCAGTTGCCTGGCCGAACAGATAATGAGATAAAGAACTATTGGAATACACGAATCAAGAGGCGCCAACGTGCTGGATTACCCCTTTACCCTCCTGAGGTGTGTTTGCAACAAATGCAAGAGAGTCAACTAAACCAAAATGATAGCGGTGATACAGGGCCAAATGATCACTTGCAGCGCTACAGTTTTGAAATACCGGACATCATTTTCGACAATTTGAAACAAGCCCAAGGGGTTTTACCTTATATCCCAGAAATCCCTTGTATGTCAACAAGTACCATGCTAATGAATTCCCTTATTCCTTCTGATTATTACGGTTTCGTTCCTCCCATAGTCCACTGTCCCAAGCGTCCTCGAGAAGCTGCCACCTCAAATTTCGGGTACAGTATGGGTGTTGGAAATCAACACCCACAGTTTGGACGACAGCCTGTGGATGATAGTTGTGGTAACATAACTTCTCAGCCTTTTGGTTCATCCTTTCTCTATGATCCTGATCCTACGACCAAAAATGTTTTGCCTTTTGGCGAAAACCAGGGTTGCCATTCCCTTATAAATGGTAATTTTTCAGCTTCTAGGCCCTCCACGAGGGCTTCTAAGCTGGAGCTCCCTTCACTCCAATATCCAGAAACTGATTTCAGCAGCTGGGGATCGTCCTCTCCTCCAGTTATGTGAGAATCAGTGGATGCTTTTATTCAGTCCCCTCCCCCTTCTGGGGCTCTTCACTCGGAATGTCCGTCGCCAAAGAACAGTGGGTTATTAGATGCCTTGCTACATGAGGCAAAGACTCTGCGCTCGAAGAATCAACAACTTTCTCAGAAGAATCAGAAATCTTCGGCATTGTTTCCTGACTGTACGACAAAGTGTTCGGTGTTGGATATGTCCGAGGCAAAATGGGAAGAATATGGTGACTCCATATCGCCCTTGGGTAACAGTACAGCTTCAATTTTGAGCAATTGTACACCGTTAAGTGGTAGTGGAAGTCCATCAGAAGAAAACCTTCCTGCTGAAATATTGTCAGGTAAATACATATATTTTCTTTTGATGTTTTTTTTTTGTTAGCTGTTGCAACATTTTTTCAAATACATCGCTTCTCATGTTATGGTGTTACCTCAACAGCTTAGCGACTGAATTTTGCATAACATCTCGCATCCACAGAGAGAAGAAGTGTGTGGCTTTTTAGGATAGAGTTTAATTTAATACCCTGTCAGTGTAAATGTTTTCTTATTTGCCTTTTACGTTTTGTTAACAGGTGTCAAATCCACATCAAATTAATTCTGTTCAAATTATTTGTTAGGATGTATTTTTTCATTATCGAAGAATGAGAAACAAAGAACTATCTATGAAAATTTTGTTGATTTTTCCCCCTTTTTAGTTAAAAATTTCTATGAAATAGTGTTCTTTGAGGATAAAAAATCTATCACTTGCCTTATGCTATTCAGGTTGTTGATGTCAAGTTTCTTTTCAAGAATCAAGACTAGGAATGCTCGAGTCTTTGTCAATCTTTCACTTTGCCAACACACTTGATCATGATGTTTCAGATTCAGATATATATGCTTCTCTCCTAATTTTGATAATTGTTACTATTACTGTAGTCCAGATATGTATGTTGGTAGTGTATGCATCATTCCTCTTCTTATGAACTAAAAACCAAATCAATCAACTAGTGAACTGTGGGAACAAACTATTTTTGGTACCGGAATATTTACGTTGCTGAACTATTTTACATAGCTTTAGCTAAATTTGGCAAATCACTGGAAAATATTATCCTCGAGGTGGTCATCAAAGTATTGTTTTGCAATTGGTCTGATTGTAGGACACAAGATCAAGTCTGAAGCAGGTGAACAAATGTGGCCTATGGATGAAGAAAAGAAAGAAAATGGAACTAAGCTGGACTATTCAAGGCCAGATGCTTTACTCGGTGCGTGCTGGTTTGGACGGGGCTTTGCATATGAGGAGGATCAAGGCCCGTGTTCGGAATACGTATCAGCGCCTAACCATGACGATTTAGGCAATGACCACAAGCTTATGATGGGGGATACTGCACCTAATGAAGGATGGGGATTTGGTTCCTGTCCCTGGAATAACATGCCCCCTGTTTGCCATATATTCGAGCTTCCTTGAATTTCCTTTCTCTTTTCTTAATTTTACCTTTAATCAAAAAACTATTAGCATTGCTAGAACTCATCTTCTGTTGAGGATTTGTTAATAAGGATAATCAGACTCGGAACTAGATGTGCCCCATGTTGTTGGCTTTAGTTCTGATAGGCTTTGCTATTGCTTTGATTTGTGCTTGTACTTTGCCATTATCGGAATTTTTTCCACCCCTTTTGCAATTTTAATTAGGAATCAAAACATTGTGTATGGAGATGTGATTCATTGCTTTTGGTTCATGGCATAAGTTTCCCCTATATTGTTTTGTGGCTATTTTTTGAGTGCGTAATTGCATAGGACGGTCAATCTAATTTTCTTAAGAAGATTTGGATGTGCACGCTTGTCTGTAAATGCATGTGGGGATCACGATATATGCATACGGGTCATTTATTCAAGCCCGGTGTAATGTAACAGTATACTGCAGTGAAGGAAAACTAGATTTAAGTTATTTTCTGTTATGATGATTCTGTTTTTCATTTGACTGAAGAGTGCTCCTCTAAATTGCAATTTTGCCTCATTAGCTACTCACTAGTATTATAGTTTTTGTCATAATCTCTTTTCCGTATTTACTGAGAAACTCTCTTAATGATACGTACTTATCCCATCAATTTTTTGCAGGGGTGTTAATTAGACCGGCTGATAAGTGGCGGCGGGTCTACAAATTTGATAGGAAAAATATGTAAAAATGTATATCCGCACAACCTGCATATGCCACAGATCTATAAGTCAAAGAGGTTTTAAAAGTGATTAGTATTTTAATGTATAGTAGAAGGATTTGATTTTTAAAATTGGGAAATGGAGGATTGACATCCAAGATAAGTTGATTAAATTTTAAAAAATGAAATTATTAAAAATTCGGAGAAGATTAGTCGACTTACGTTTATAGTAAGTCGACTCACCTACGGATAATATATAAAAGGTCTATTTGATGGATTGTGGGTAGTTAGTTGTGAATATGATATTTAGAGAACCAAACCTGTTCTGCATAGTTTTGAGGGAGGTGCAGGTATGGATATATTGCAGGGCGGGTGTGTGTCTATCCAACGGGTCCGTCTCACATAGTTGCGGGGCAATACGGGTACAAATCTATTACAGGATCGGTAAGAATATACATAGTAGGTCCATGGATAGATATGCAAAAATGCGAGTATAATGAACTACCTAAAATAAGATGCTTCATTATGAATAGGAAACTCTCATATACATTGAAGAATGTCACATGCAATTTATTATTATTGTTATTATTTTTTCTGGTAGAATAGTTCGGCTTACCATTTCACTAAGTCTTTCTGGGTATTCGAATTGTCCAAAATCGATTATAATCTATTTAAGGTAACTTATTGGTTTTTGGATGAGTATGGTATAAAATTTAGATGCCCATTAGAGTTTGGTAAGGTTCTGGTATTGACCACTTGGTTATCTGGTACTCGGTACCCGATTACTTTTTTTAGAGTGCCCGATTCCTGATATCAAATGGATTACCCATCAAATCTGAATAATTAATAAGGTTATTAATATTTGAAAGTATATATAATATATAAGTCGATGTATGCGCGCGCGCGTATATATATATATTTCCATATAAAAAAAAATTATATTTCTAAACACTAGTGGCTGATTCAGCAAATATGCTTATGATATATAAATTAATATATATATTTTCATGTAGAAAAATTTATATTTCTAAACACTAGTGGTTGATGCTTATTCTATACATTCTCTTTGCGGCTCTTGAAGGCAATGATATTACTTGATGTTCGGTTTTGGAGTATTTTTTGTGTGATTATTTTAAGGGAACTTCTTTGATATTATTATTATTATTATTATTATTATTTTGTTGTGAAACTATGGTTTAAATAAATTTTCATTTGCTTATATATTTTTTTTTATGATTTTATGATTTTGTATTGAGTTGTTTGTGAGGTACATGTACTAGTTAAATCCTATGAAAATTAGTAAAAGCATGTTAATGGCAAATGGCTTGGAAATGAGTATCACGAAATCATTAATTGATCTAGTTAAGAATAAATAGTAAATGGTTTGGAAATGAGTACCCAGTTAATAAACAGTAAGGTTTTGATATTTGATTGGAAAATTAAAATGGGTTTGGGATGGATTTGGTTTATGATTTATTAAATGGTAATGGTTATGGTATGACAAAATTTCGAGAATACCATACCCATTGCTACTCCTAATATGATGGCGGAGTTGGGGAGGAAGGCATTCTCTATAATGATGCACAAAGGATACGTTGTCCAAAAATTTCCAAAGAATCAGAATTAACCGAAAAATGTAGAAAAAAATCAAGCCTACATGTTTTGGGTCGATCCCGACTCTTGGGGATCCAAATAGCAACAATCCAGTTGTATGCTGATTTTCTTGAATTTAGGGGAGTATTCGATGGGAATAAAAACTTTGGGGTTTCGAGTCTCTAATAATATTTGTAGCTACTCCTTCGGCCCTCTCAGTAATATGATGGCATGAATTCAAAATTTATGGCGTGTTTCGTATTCTCAAAATGAAAGGGATCATGGCCTTCCTATGAGCATACATAGGAGCTACCCGACTAGCCTTGAGCCAAGTTGAGATGTGTTCTCACTGGCTCAAGCTCAACTCATTTATCTCGAGTCCGATCTAAAATTTTAAGCTTCAACTCATCGAATTTTATCTCAAGCCGAAGATCATCTTATATCATTTCAACAATAAATAGAAGTAAATTAGAAGCACCGAAAATGCCACAAGAATAATTTTAGTACATAAATATATTTCCTATAAATTTATACTTTATTTGTGGTGAGTTTATAAAAAGGGTTATAGTAGGAATCTACTAAAAATTAAAAAGAAAAATGTTATTTTAGAGTCGTCTCACGATCTTAACTAACCTTATCTAACCGGACAATTTGGTGCTCCGTCTTGGCTCCAAATCTATTTGAGTCTATTTTTGAGCTTGATCTCAGCTCGTAATAGAAATGAATTGTATTCACACGGGACTTTTATCGAGTTGAACTTGATAAGGTAGGCTCGTAGCCAACGCTAATTACACCATAATGAGCTATTACACTTACACAAGTCAACTATAAAATCATAAGTAATAAACAAATTCATAAAATTAGGGAATAATATTGCACAAAATATAAAAAATAATTTAAATTTATAATGGGCATTTGACACTTGTAAGCATTAAGATCACTAGCGCCATTATAATAGTTTGTAGTTTCATGCGATGTACGAATTACTTGCCATTTTTTCTTCTTCTACTAATAGTCAAATTATAATTTTTTATTTTATTTTAATTAATAATTAAACATAAATACTGTAATAGAATTGACAAGTAATGAATAAATAGTACTAAATTTTCTTGTTTATACACCTGGATTTTGTGTATTTGCCAATTTGTTTTTGTTTAGTTGATTAATCTCATGAAACTTGGAAACAAACTATTGAAAAAGTAAAAGATATTTGACTTATGCACAAAAAATAAATATGCATAACAATTTCACTTTTCATATGATTCTATTATACTATATTATTTTAGAGTAAATGGGCAATACGATAATATAAGACTTAAAACTTAAATTACGATGCAACAATATAATATATATTATATTGGACATATAAGAATAACTCATATTTGTTAAAATGAAAAATAAATTAATAATAAAATATTTTTAAATAAATATATATATATAATCATAAACACATAAATTATATATATAAACAAAAAATTCAAACATCATAAGCTCAAACAATTGGGTTTTATAAATTTTGTAAGAGTGTCAAATATATGAGGACAAAAAAGTCAAAACAACGCATCCATGACACAAAAGTACCAAAACTATTGAAAATCAACGAAATAACAAAACTATATATATATTAAGAAGTAAAATTAAATTTATGTACTTACAGTAATAAAAAAAAATAGATACAAATTCTTATTGTATTCTATTACACTAAAATTATTTGAAATAAATATGTGATAATAATATATATATTTTTTAAAAATACATTGGTAGAATCATAGTCTAAAAAATATAATTTGTTATAAATTTTATGTCATAAAATGCATTTTCTATTTGTACAAGAATTTAATACCTCAAAATTGAAAAAAAATGAGTAACAAAGTACTATTAAACAATATTGAATTATGTAAAAAATAACATGAGAACCATGAATACACAAATTTTAAACATAAATCAAAATTTAAATATTATAAATTCCATAGCTATATAGTGTTATCCCTGTTAGCATGTGTATAAAAATAAAAGTGCAATACGAGTAATCGTACAAAATCTAAAAATTAAAACTAAACTGCAATTTAATAATTGAAATTATAAAATATTTGTGTAAGTAAGGATATTTAGAAGAACTTAATATCATGACTGAAAAATTATTAAAAATTAAATAATTAAAAGAATTAGATTTGAAGATTATAACTTTAGCTATACTTTTTTTGTTTTTGTCATTCCAATCGCCATATTTTCTCTCTATTATTAATGATTTATAATAATTGTTTATGCATCTATTTATATAATCAAGTGTAAGTGTTACTATTTATGGTGAGGAGTATTTGTTGTTTTCAAAAACGGTTGAAATGAGATTACATTTCATTTATTTGCAATTAATTGTTTTTATGAGCAAGCTTTGCAAAAGATTTTAAGGATTTGTAATGGATATGTTTGAATAAGTTTTATAAGTCATAAAGGTTGAACTGAGATTAAATTTCATTCATTTGCAATTAATTTTTTTTTTTATGGGCAAGTTTTTTAAAAAATGTCAAGGATTTGTAACAAAAATGTTTGAATAAATTTTATAAACCATGCAGTGTAGTTCAAATTTGCTCTGACATGACCATTAGTTTTAATCAACTCGTGGCATTTAATGGATACTGACACTTAACACAAGACTAATATAGGGCTCTCATTTTAGTTTATTGTACATGATACGATATATGATTTGCAATAGTGAATATAATATAATTTTATTTATTTTTTTAATGGTTATTATTATTATTTGTATTAATAAAGGTAACTTTTAATGAAATTCATGGCTATTTTATTACATTTGTGAGTGAAAGTAAGAAAACCATCTTAATCCCATTTTTCTTTTATATATTATTTATTATACACATAAATTGGTGTCATACATTTAATGATAATATATATATATATATATATATATATACTAGCTATGAAAGCACCCACATTATGTGTGCAAAGAATGAGGGAATTGGTATGATTATTTTATGAAATTATCCCTTATCTTTGACAATATTTCTTTATAGTAATTAAAGTTGTAATTATTTTGCATTTAAAAAATAATTTTGACAATTCAAAAATTAAGTGACTAATATTTAAAATCTATCAATTTTAATATTTACATATTATATTATAATATAAATAAATCCTAAAAATCGGAAAAAGAAATTAATTGCCAATGTTTTAAAATTCGGATGGGACTGGCCGATCGGACCGGTCGAACTGAGAACCGGCCATCCTACCAGTCCGAGCAAAATATTGGATTAGAAATATCAGTGAACCGATAAGACCCGGTTCAACCCGACCGATTTTCTCATAAAACTAGTGATCCGACCCGATTGAACCGGATCAGGTCATACATAATTAAAAAAATATTAGAAAAAACAAATGAAAAGGAAAACAGAAGCAATAATATTTCACTATACACTTCTTCATCAGTATTCAATATCAAAAAAATTTTAAGAATTTATTTATAATTTTTTAAAATATAAATTTTACATGTAATGAAATTTAAATTTTTTTTTAAATATAAACAAAATCACGGTATTCAATTAATGATCCACCGTTACTACCAATGATACAGCAAACCAATTCTTGACCGAGTCGATTATGGGTCCTAGCTTTAAAGCATTTTTAACTGCAGGTGATTTTATTAACCAAATCAAATCAGCCCCCAATATTTTCATAACTAAAAAATACTTGATTAAATTAAACGACCATCTCATCGTAAAACACTTGTCTTTTTTTCGGCGATTTAGTAGCCTTCAACTTGTTTTCGCCACTGCTGCTAGCACCAGTAGGTGTATGGATGACGTCATTTTCCGGTGATGCTGGGGCGGGTGAGTTCATCTCCGTGGAAGCTTCATCCGGGGAGTAGTCTCCACGTGTGCAATTTACCATGTTGCCCTCAATCATGTTGTTCAAACCTTCCACCACCTGCCATAGAAGTTAACGATCTCATCTCATGCATGCATCTGTGCTTGATATATATTTTAGGGTAATAGCATCAACACCCGTCTCTATAATTTATTTAGTTTCTAAACATGGCTTTTTCTCATTTCTATTACTAGAAAATCAATGTTCTAGAAACACAGAAAAAATATAAATTCTGATGTGCTACATTTTTTCTGCTCCAACATTTCTCATTTGAGAAATCAAATGAGAGAAATCATCACTTTAGAAAGACTGGTGCGAAGGCTACAAAAAAAATCATTTAATAACCAAACATTAGGGCATTTCCACCCTTGTAAATGATTCCAACTCATATACTGTTAAATTTATAATTGCAACAATTACACAGGTAAAAATTACCCTTGAAAACCGACTTGCAGGGGGAGAGTGCCAAATAATCATTTACAGGAGTTTAAGCCTATTATTAGTCGATTTTGGATAATATTTAACATGTACTTTGGTCTCTATATCTCAAGCTATAAAATAAGGGGCTGGTAGATGGACAATGCGCACGTCAGACCCCCAAAACTTAAAAATGGAAAACGAGTGAACCGTAATCCCTAGTTAAAGGGCACACTATAGTAAAAAATCTATGTTTTTGGAGGATTGAATAACGTTCAGAATCACCAATCTTCCCTTGAGTTCAATTGCTAAAATTTAGAATATGCAGCCATGCATGGACTGATGGGAGTGCCTTTACATACTCATCACACTCATATTCATATATAGCTGACCTTTGTAGAGCGTAGCAATTGATACTTGATAATGGAATCAACCCCATATGAGATTTTATCATTTTTTTAGTGTTTCATTTATTTTATTATCAGTGAAGGTAGTTTAGTTAGCATTTTGTTATGTTTGTTGGGTCATTGGGCCTAGGTTGATGTTAGGGAGCACGGGCCTATTAAGGTCAGATTTTTCTATTTAATGATGTGATCATTATTTGGAGATTAATGAAGAGAATACTTGAGAGTTCACCGTAATGCTGGTTCTAGCAGCTAGATAATTTGGCCGTTTGTCCAACCGAGCATGATATCGAGTTATTGTTCCCTATTAAGGATCTTTTGATTCACCACTGATCCCTCGTTAATTTTGATAAAGATTCTAGAAACCTTCCAGTAAGCCAATGAACCCATAATTGATACTGGTTTTAGTATCTTTCATTTTGCGTATTAATAATGAGTTGGCGAACTTTATAGTAGAATTCTCATTGACTTGATTCCTTAGGTCATAGATTAGGAATTTACGTGACAGCTTCGATTGTTGTGGTAATAATGAGTAGATTTCTTTTTAGCTTGCGATGTGTCCAAGCACTCGAATTGTGTTAGCAGTCAAAGTGTTCAATTGATCCTCGAAAAGGCTCTAGATGATTTTTCATGGATAGTGTTCCACTTTGGCCTCATTTTGTATAAGGAATGATGTATTAGAATTTAAAAAGAGCAGATTCAATCTTCACTCAAAAGTAGTTCTATTTAGTGTAGTAGGCTTGATGTTGTCTGGATATTTGTCAGCAGACTACTTCCTATTTACATGCTGTAGTAACTATCGAACTAATGTGCATATGGTATCAGATCTTCATCCCCTTAAGCCGATTTTCCTACATGGTACAATGTTTCTAGTCGTACAAAACAAGAAGTTAAGACTTGTTTTAACTTAGAAAGAAGTGGGATAGGGAATGAGCGTTGAAAATATACTCTAGGAAGCTGCAGCTCTTGTTGGGATCATGGTTGTTAAAATAGCG
>MKEJ01094517.1:0-11768 GCA_001753735.1 Embelia ribes
AAACTGTATTTTAGATAATCTGCTGTAGGGATTAGTTGAATAGACAATCTGTAAAATAGAAATAATGGATTTCATGCTGTAAAATAGATAATCTGTTTAGATAATCTGGTGTTGATGCTGTAAGGACAAAAAATGAAAGCTTACACTGTAGGTCTTCCACGTAGGCATTGATACGACACCCTGGGGGAGTATCAAAGGAGCATAACTTGAAGGTCCTTGCCACCGGGGGCTGGGAATAAAAGAAGCTCCCGACAAAGGCCAATTGGTTAATCCACCAGGATATGGTTGCTGACTAGGGGTTGTCGAAGACTGGCCATAAACAGGGGAACCACGCAGTGAAACCATCATGTTAGACGGTTGAGGATGGTGGAATTTACAGGTATTACCGAACTTGCATTGCCCAGTTCTTATATAGTATGCACACTCTGTTTCATTCTAAAATGGCATAGAGAAGGAAAACGAAATCAGCAGAGAATCATATCCAAACTATGAATCGAAACATAGAAATCCAATTGCAGTGGTCTTTAGAACACAATGCAAAAGCTGGCAAAGTCAAGATCGGAACGCCAAAAACAAAGTCTAAAAACACTTTTTTTTGAACTTTTGCAAAAAATACTTTCAAAGATGTTCAATCTCGATTAAGCCAACAGGATGACTATATAGGTCTGAAAACCATAACTAAAATATTCCAATAGTACTTCAATATACTTCTAATATATTATATATACATTTTTCATGCCACCAAAATGAGTTCCCAGCTATTTTCACCTGTTCCAATATCCAAGCTACTTGTAACGTTGCAAGAATATCACTTAAAATCCATTTTCAGCTGTGATAAAACATGGCCGCGGAAAATTTCTCCAGTAGCAAACTCCTAAGCTACTACTTCATCAAACAATACAAGATAGAACTAATAGTCGGCTGCAAGTGACATCCATCCATCAATCTCTCGTTTTATTTTCAACCAAACACTTTGAAAAAGTGTTAACCTTTCGAACAGTAGGATTTTCAACCAATGCATAGCAATATGAATCTATGAGGAAAATGAAAGAAAGCAATATCGCAATAGAAACTTTCTTTTGTGCAATGACAATACGTAGATAGTCCAAAAAACTTGTTACAATATCGACACATTTAGCAGTAAAAAACCAAAAAAAAAAATAGAATTGAGATAAAAATTAGTAAATTCTAACCGGACGAAGTGGATAGCCCAAAAAATTTAGGGGAACTCTTCCAGCAATTCCTGCCTTGTCTCTAGGATGATGAAACTTGCAGGTGGCTCCAAACTTGCAGGTTCCTGTCTTCAAGTAATACTACGAGAAAACAAAAGATAAGGAGAACAATTAAAACCAAAATAAGTTGGGAATAATAAACTTATTATGGGATGTCAGAATGAAAAGGACAAAGAAATGTACATAAACCGTGCCCAAAGCCAAATTCAAACTCTACACTGAACTTAGGAATACTCATCGACAATATGATGAGTGTTCAGGAAGTGAGAAGTGCAAAAAAACATATAAACGTGACTATGTTCACTGCTTCTGTAAAGAAATGAATGATAAAAAGATGAATGCGCACCTGGCATTCAGGCTGTCCTATTCTTTCTGGGTACTCGCCCATCATTCTTGCAGTTGCGATTGCCTAAAAATTCAGCAGCATTTTGCTAATCATCTTAATGAAAAATAATCAAAACATTTGACAAGGCCCAAATAGGGAAATTTATGTATATTACTGAAGTAAGCTTATAAAATTAGATTAGTTATACATAAAAAAGTAAATGACAGTACGTACAAAACAATGTCCACTTGGGCTTGCAGAGACAAAGTTTTATAGAAATTGTTGAATAGCGCTTTTTCATCATAAATTATCATCATAATGATTTTTACTGAAATAATAAATATAAAAGAATCCCTGATTAAGATATAGCTTTACCAATTTCCGGTTAGGAGGATGGTTAAATCGGCATGTAGACCCAAATCTGCATACTCCTGTCCTTATGTAATATGTACAGTCAGGCTCTCCATCACGCACTGGATAAGACCCAGACTCCATTGTTTCACTCGACCGCAAATTCATTTGCCATAATGTTTCTACAGAATTACCATAACTATAGTCAGTCCAGAGAATAAAAACGAAATAGACCTTCTTTTCCTGTTTACGTTACAGAAATTGACACCTAGAAGTTACTCTCATGGTCTTGCCACACTATCTTCAACCATATAATCAACTGAATGGTTAAATTTACTCTCACCGTACTGTCTTCAAATATAATCAACTCAATGGTTAAAATTTTTGTGACCGGTCCCTCTTTTACATAATAATAATAATAATTTTGGGCCAAACAAGTACAACTCAATATTTCATTGGCTAGAGGTGAGATTTGAACCTGGACCTCTCCGATACCATGAAAAGAAAAGCTCATACAACCAACCCATTAGAAACTATAGGCTATAACAATCCCAAAGCGATGTTAAGTAATGAACAATCATCTAACCAAAAAGCTCAAGTTACTAAGGATAGGGGCATTTTATTATTTCTTATCTTCAACACAACTCTCTCTTTTTGCATAATTTGAGCCAAGCAACTCAACTTTTAATTGGTATCGGTGAGATTTGAAACCAGGACCTCTACTTGCTCTGATACTATATTAATTCTCATACACTTCCCACTAAAAGAATCTCTAATGGAAGGAGAGGAACCAACAACGGAACTATAACAATCCTCAAAAATGATATGGAAACAAATAACAAACTCTAACATCACTACATTGTTTTATAAGAAACAAAGTGAAAAATAATAAATCGGTGTACTTCATCCATGGAGGAGGAGATAAATGGAAAGCTCTCATCAAGAAGTAAAAAGAAAGGAAAAAAAAAAAGAAATCAAAATCATAACCTAAGTGATTAAATGCTATGAGTTCGTTTAAATCAAACAAAGCAATTCATATAGAAGATCACCTTTTATAGTTAAACCATACAGTAATTCCTCATTCAAAACAAATTGAGCTGCGAAACAGTATTGCACTACATCTTTGGAAATAAAACAACCAAATTGCCTTTACAAAGATATTGACAGAGAATCGAAACACTGATAGCATCATTGCACGTGACTTCATTATGATCTTATTGCTCAGTAAAGATCATTATAGTACAGTTTCATCCATATACATTCTCAAATAAGAGATTATCAAGATCATGACTCCATTGACACCTCTAAGGGAAAATATATTCTGCAGTGATCACCGACTTAGAAAGGAGAAGCAAGAAATAAACAGAGACAGAAAAACCATTTCGAAATCCAAATGCCTTGTGAAAAAATTACTTCAAACATAAGAATAGCATAACATAATCTTGTAAAATCAATGTGGCAAAAGTTTAGAAATTTTCCATAGATATTTACGATACAGACACAAATCACTAAGATATTGAAATGAATTAAACATTTACGATAGCGACAAAAATCTCAACAACTGACAAATACCAAAACCGGATAGGGACACAATATTCAATTGGCATTTATTAATCACAACATTTCCATTTTTATTTCATTTTCCTAAGTAGAAATGCAACGCAAGCCATATTTTCTTACATGGTGTACAAATTGGTACACAAGCGTTGTGTGGATGCATGATCACAAAGAAGGGAAAAAAAACAAAATATATGACTACCATCTAACATGATATACAGGATGTATCCATATAAATTCCATAAACCCAATCCATAATTCATTTATAAGTCTAGTGTATAAGTTCAAGTTATAGCCTTATAGGTAATAACTAATTAATCTAATTTTGTGATCTATATGATAAAGCACGGCGGAGACCGCAAAAGCCCATTGATTGTAATACAATATATTTGCCAAAATGCAGCAACACTAAATAATTCATAGCTCTTGTAAGCATGTAAATTTTAGTAAATACAAGAGACGCTAATAAAAGTTCGAATTCAATACATTCCAAAATTATATAAAACATTTTCCATTAATTAAAGCTAATATTCAATTCGGTGGGAAATGCACTGTAACAAAGTGATAATCACAATTGCCAAGATGTAATAACTCTACACAACTTATAGCATATGAAATTCGGCAAATGCAAGTGAACATTCGCCAAATTGTAAGGCATTGATTAGCTCTAATAATTGGAAAAAAAAATAATCAAAATGCTATAGGAAAATAATTCATATACCAAAAACTGTGCACCCGAAATGCACAGCCACCTATGCGATTAGCTCGCGTAGGTTGATACTATTAATATGTACAGTTTCCGGTACAGGATTTTATGTATGTATATATCATATAGTAGAATTATACCATCGTGGAAGGAGGACGGAGAGAGCGACGGCACGTCCATCCCTCGGGACAGCGGAGCTCCGGCATCGTACTCCATCACAACCGTCCCATCGCCACCTCCTCCCGCCACGTGTCTCTGATCCCTCTCAGGGATTCAATCGAATGCCGGGGGAGAGAGAGGCAGAGAGAGAATGATCGAGCGAGAGAGAGAGAGAGAGGGAGGGAGAATTTCTAGAGCGAGAGAGGGGCGGAGGAGCGGTTCTCTCCTCTCCACACACGAATGGAGAGAGAGAGAGAGAATGAAAGGCAACCATCGGCTAAAAAGTCATCTCTCTGCTTTTCACCCGCGAGAGAGAGAGAGAGCAAACGAACGACTCATAACTGTCACACGCGCACTGGGAGCACGCTCTCCGAATGGCTGACACGTCAGCAGACCTTGTTATTGGATTTATCAATCCCTATGCAATTCTTTTTTTAACTCTTTGTACTTTAGAAGCAGACTGAGCCTTCTCACACGTCTTTTAATTAATCTTTTATACTTATTGTTTAGTAACTCATTTTTGCCATTAGTAATTATATTTTAAAAAAATTTCTGCTCTAATTTTTCTATAAAAGTTGTAAATATTTATTACAATGATTATATATCATATAATAAAATACAAAAACATATTTCATTTATAAATAAATTAATAGAAAAATTATGACTAATAAATCTTCGCATTGATAAATCTATTATAGTATTTTTAGAAACCAAAAATTATAAAAACAGAAGCATGACATATTTCTATTATTTGATTTTTGATTTGTGAAATCAAATGAGAAAATATTATTTACTAAGATTGGTGGGTGGGAATGCTATGAGTGCATTAAGGTTAATTTCCACTTGAATATGGATTCTCTTTTCTTCTTTATTTATTAATTGACAAAAGAGAAAATCAATAATGAGTCAATGATATATAAAATTAGGATTAATATCATTTTCTAACTTGTCAAAATTTTTAATATAAAGTATAAATATATAGAAAAATTTTACGTATATGTGTACGTATAACATCTAATCCTGCTATGGTGAAACTCGGTCACTAGAAACTTAGCAGGATTTGAATCTCGTTTCACCATAAACTTAGCAGGATTTGA
Source organism: Embelia ribes (assembly GCA_001753735.1). Taxonomy (NCBI): domain Eukaryota; kingdom Viridiplantae; phylum Streptophyta; class Magnoliopsida; order Ericales; family Primulaceae; genus Embelia; species Embelia ribes. Next base: position 5,428 of record MKEJ01094517.1, read on the forward strand.
ATCTCGTTTCACCATGAGAGGCCTGGATGAAAGCCAAATGCGCATTTGTTATGTGCCCTGCATGTGGAAGTGGGCGGATATAAAAACTAAAAAAAAGTTTGGTAAAAAAAAATTAAAAAAAATAGACTCTTTGTCGCAACATGCATTACTGGAATTTTTTATGTTATAATATAGTAAAAAAATTATTTTTTTCATAATTTTGAAACGTGAAAAGTATTAATAATATGAAGTTGAAACACCGCAAGCGATTAATTAACCATATGTCAATATTCGCGTCACTTCAATCCCCCCTCCCCTGTGATAAGAGTTTCATACACCATCAGTTTTGGATAAAAGACAAGTGTGCACTTATACATGTTGGAACAACTACAAATATATACATGTCTTTATTCCTAACCCGCTATTGTATCAAAATCAATATATTATCGGTAGATTAAAATTAAATTTATTTTGTATTTGGTTTCACATAAAGAAAATGATGGTAAACTATTGTCAAATCTTTGAAACACAACATATCTTGACTTTTGACGATAATAATCTTATGTTAGGTCTTCATTAGAGATTTAGGAAGGGGCATTGCCACTCAACATAATTCTTTTCCGTGCAAATGATTATTCTGATATTAATTTTTGGGATTTAGGCTATTCTGGGATTAGTATTATTTTCCAACCAACGATGACAGTGATGCAGAATTAGTAAAATGAATAGGAGATGTTGATAAATGGAAGTGGTAACCTAATGAAGTTACTTAATGCATTTATTTTACGATTAGTTTATCTCGTCGTTATAACACGTAAATGGTTATTATTTATTCTACACATATATTGCCCTTTGTGCTTTGTCGTTTTGCAATGGGAATAACTCCTAAATTTGGCACTGTGAATAACTTCTAAATTTGGCGCTTAGGATGCCTACAACACATGGAGTAAGAGTCGTGCAAGTGAGGACGTGTGTGTTTGTATACATAGTGAGATTGACTCAAAATCCAAATGCACAAGAAGTTTTGGGATTAGAATCAATAACAGAAAGTCTTCGGAATACTTTTGAATGAGACGGAAATCAAATTGGAGCTTGGTACATGAAATAGCAGTTGGCAATCGATAGTGTAATAATCCGAAAATTTTCAAGCGGTTTTAATTAAATAAAAAATAATTTTAATAGGAACAACAACTTTTTCTGATTGTAAAAAGAAAATTAATTATACCAAATATAATTTTCTTTTTTCACAACTAAAAATAATTGCTCCTAGTAGCTAAGTCTTGTACTTCTAGGTCTGTTTTTTCTACCATCGTTTAACCCGGTACTTGCAACAGGTGAAATAGGGGGGGTGAGCTTGGGAGCTAGTAAACAGAATTATCAATAATATAAAAAACAAAAAGGACCATAACGAATAATCAAATTCAACATGTTCATGTTTGTTTCTATAAAAAAATATGTCAACCTGATACTCGGATTGATTATTACACGCAATTTTACGGTAATTTTACAACTCATCACATCATGACTCCTCGAGTCACAAATACAAGTACAATATCAAACTGAGCCGATAATCGATCCATTCACAATCCAACTCGTCCACTTTCATAAACAAAATATGTTTATGCTCGACAATAATAAACCACTAGAATCAATATAAACAAAAGGAGTATAAGACGACAATGAAAAAAAAGTGGCCGATGGAGTATATTATGAATAATCCAAACTTACTAATTTTTTTTTATAGGAATCAGCACAATCTCAGTCTCAATGTCTCTGACTTGGGCAGTCTTTCAAAGTTTATTCTATAGTTTAAATAAAGCTAGGCTATTTGTGCATATATATAAATATATACACGTGAGTATACTATAATTTGGTTAGGAATCAAACCAATTGAAGAATATAAGGGCAATGAGACTCTACTCCCATCTTGAATTGTTTTTGTTTGGTTAATAGGATAAGTCTAAAAGAAATAAATCACATCTATATTTCTTTTCTTTTCTCAAAAACGTGAGACTAAGTTATATATAAAAAACATTAAACATCCAAGGACTTAATTACTATAAGAATCTCCCATCTCCAAATTAAGAATCATAATTGACAACAGCGAACGTCTTCGAAAATATCAGCCCAAAATTAATTTTAAAATAATTAATCTCCACAATATTATGCTCTAAGATACATCATGTAACTCCTAACATTTACATATATTTTATAATAATAAAAATCACAACTTCGTTTTCTTAGAATTTTGTGTGTTACAATTCTACCACCATTAAAGTGAATTTAGTACTCGAAATTCGAATATGCTACCAAAAAACAAAAATACATTTAGTATCTATGTTAAAAATAATGTATATCTACAATAATCTCCATATAGACCTAATCCTACCCAAGATACTTCTTGCAAATCAAATGTTAAATTTTGTTTAAAATGTTGGATCTACTGTTGAAAGCTTTTTGTAGATATTAAATTGTTGGGAGATTGGCTTAAAATCCAAGTGTACAAGGAGTTTTGGGGTTAAAATCAATAACCAAAAGCTTTGGGAATGCTTTTGAATGAGACAAAAATCAAATTGGAGCTTAGTACATGAAATAGTAGTGGGCGATCATAGTGTAATGACACGGAATTTTTAAGGTGGTTAAAATTAAATAAAAATAAATTTAATAGGAATACAAAATTTTTCTAACTGTAAAAAGAAAATTAATTATACCAAATATAATTTTCTTTTTTCACAACTAAAAAAAATTGCTCAGAGTAACTAAGTCTGGTACTTCTAAGTCTGTATCTTCTACCACCGTCTAACCCAATACCTGCAGCTGATGAATTTTTTTTGTTTGAGGGGGGGTTGATCTTGGGAGCACAATAAGCAGAATTGTTAATAATACACGAAACAAAAGGACTACAACGAATAATCAAATTCAATAAAAATGCTCATGCTCGTTTCTACAAAAAATGTCAGCCTACTACTTAGATCGATTATCACACGCAATTTCACAACTCGTCACATCATAAATCCACAAGTCCCAAACACAAGCGCGATATCAAACTGAGCCAATAATTGATCCATTCACAATCCAACACATCCACTTTCATAAACAAAATATGTCTATGCTCGATAATAACAAAATGCCGGAATCAATGAATCGATATAAGCCCACAATGAAAAGAAAAGTGGTGGACGGAGTATATTATTATGAATAATTCAAACTTATAGGAATCAACACAATCTTAGACTCAATGTCTTTGGCTTGGGCAACCTTTCAAAGTTTATTCTATGGTTTAAATAAAGCTTGGCTATTTGTGCATATATATAAATATATACACATGAGTATACCATAATTTAATTAGGAATCAAACCAATTAAAGAAGGGCAATGGGACTCTGTTCCCATCTTTACTCTTTTCCCTTATTTAATTGTTTTTGTTTGGTCAATAGGATAAGTTCAAAGGAAAGAAATCACATCTATAATCCTTTTCTTTTCTCAAAGACGTGAGACTAAGTTATGCATTGAAAATATTAAACATCCAAGGACTTAATTACTATAAAAATTTCACATCTCCAAAATAAGAATCATAATTGACAACAGCGAACATCCCCGAAAATATCAGCCCAAAATCAATTCTAAAATAATTAATCTCCACAATGATATGCTCTAAGATACATCATATAACTCCAAACATTTACATATGTTTATATAAATAATAATAAAAATCACAACTTTATTTTCTTAAAATTTTTGGCGTTGCAATTCTACCACCCTAAAATGAATTTCGTTTTCGAAATTCAGATATGCTATCCAAAAAAATAAAAATACAGTTAGTATCGATGTTAAAAACAAAATATATATATATGGACCCAATCCAACTTAAGAGGTCTAAGGGTGTCGTAACATAAAGCTTTGATACCAACTATAATAAATTGGGATTTTTCAGGCGGTTAAAATTAAACAAAAAATAAATTTAATTAAAAACAACAATTTTTTCAAACGGTAAAAAAAATAAAAATAAATCAATTATACCAAATACAATTTTCTTTATTTACAACTAAAAATAATGGCTCATAGTAACTAAGCCTTGTTGACTACTCCTAAAATGTGCACATAATAATATCCAGCAAGGACACTAGGGAACGGTGTAATTTTATCTCGGTAAATACCAAATATCGAACCCAAGGACTCCTATTGTTACGCACCAAATCCCAGTAAACATGGGGACGTGAACTGAAAGAAAAGGAAATAGAATAGTAACAAAATCTCATATCAACATCCTACTATAATACATATATATGCAACCTAATAATCTAATACAATAGCATTCTCATCATCATAATAGATACATAATGTATGAATCAGGCAGCAACACCCTACTGCAAATAAAATATTTCATCGAGCTGCATGCTCTTACAAAACAAAAATAAAGTATGAATACTACTAGCTTTAAACCAGCTCCACTCTACTGCTGAATCTTCACCAAAGCTATGTCTGCTCCTCAAGCAAATCCACACCATATTCTGACCCTACATCACCACTTGAGTGCATATATAAAAGAAAATGATGTATAGGCCAGATTCTAAACCAAACGATAAAAGAGAATCTATGAATATATACTACATGTATGCACATGCAATGTACTGATGCCTCCTATGTTCCCATCTCCAATGTATGCCCATAAATTCTAAGTGATACTAAGGCATGTTCATAACATGCGGTAAGACGTAGAAGTTCTCCTGAGATATACAACTATAATAATGACGTAAATCATATATCTGTACCACAAGTAATGCAATATCTAAATGTAAAAAATACTAAAGTACTGCAGGTACTAAAGGATAACGACTACCACTAGATCCTAAGGCACCAAATACTGTGTGGGCAAATATAGAATCACGAAGACATCTCAAGCCTCAAACCATGAATGCACTAAGTCTTGGATTCTAAATCACGAATCCCTAATCATAAATCACTGATCACTAATCTCTGATCACAAGTCACTCATTACTAATCGCAGTTCATTAATCACAAATCTCTGACCACAAATATCTAATCACAAATCACTCATCACTAATCACATTTCACTAATCACAAATCTTTGATCATACATATCTTATCATAAATCACTCGTCACTAATCACAATTCATTAATTACAAATCTCTGATCATAAATATCTTATCACAAATCATTCGTCACTAATCACAGTTCACTAATCACGGTCACTACTCACTAATCTCTTATTAAAGTCACTCATTACTAATCACAAGTCCCGATTCACAAATTACAATTCCAAATCCCAAATTACAATCTTGAATTACAAATCCCGAAGCACAAATCACAATTATGAATCACCGATCACAATCTTGAGTCATAAATCACAACTCCCGAGTCACGAATCACAATTTCGAGTTACAAATCTCAATTCCGAATCATAAATCACAAATCCCGAAGCACAAATCATAATTCCGAATCACGGATCACAATCCAGAGTCACAAATCACAAATATTTTCCCTTACTCCCAATGATTAGGACAAGGGTTTTTTCACAAATGGGCCCGAGAAACCCCAACTTGCATTGCCATTTGGACCCAAGAATCATAGCTCCATATCACATATATTACAAATCACAAATGGGGCTCTTAGCCCAGGTATCTCATGTCCTAATCACAAATGGGCACTCATGCCACTGTATAAGGGTCTTGACTCAAAGCTATCAAGCACTTGCTCCAAAGAGTACCTGACTCAGAGCTGTTAAGAGCTTGCCCCGAAGGGTTCTTGACTCAGAGATGTCAAACGCTCACCCCGAAAGATACCTGATTCAGAACTATCAGGTTCTCGCCCTGAAGGGTACCTAACTTAGAGCTGTCAGGCACTCGCCCCGAAGGGTACCTGCCGACATGAGAAGTACAGATGTCATAGGCACAGAAATATCTACATGTACCTCTAGATCTCTCTCATATATATATGTCCACTCGTACATATATCTCTCACATATGTATATGTCCAATCGTACATATATCTCTCACATATGTATATGTCCAATCGTACATTTATCTCTCATATATATATATGTCTACTCGTAAATATATCTCTCATATATGTATTTGTCCATTCGTCCATATATATCTCATATATGTATATCTCTACTCGTACATATATCTCTTATATATATATATATATCGATATAAATATATCCACATCCGTATCCAACACTACTGCAGTTCCGTTGTTCCGTAATCATCTGTCATGGATACGCTATCAGTACCACGAATGCCTGTGACACCAACACAAATGTGCTACATCACCAACATGAATGCGCCACAACACCAACACGAATGGGCCACAACACCAACATAAATGCACCACAACAC
>MKEJ01094522.1:0-24882 GCA_001753735.1 Embelia ribes
TTAAATTAAGTGAAAAAGTTAAGAGGGCTTGGAAGTGAACACTATCAATGATGGGTCAGATGAAGAATGAGTTGTCGGATTGCAGGCTGAAAACATAAAGTTCACTTTGGAGCAACAAATGGTTTTCTTTGCTCGTACTGTCGGGGGCTTTGCGGTTGCAGACGAGATCATCCCCCTTCATATTGATAACTTCGATTAACTATTCTCGTGCATTCAGGTTCTGGCTCCTCCGTATTTGAAAATTATGAAGTTGATGTCCATAAAAAGGTCCATGTTCTAACAATGGAAGCTCTTAGGGCAGTTGGTAACCTTTACGGTTTTTTTTTTTTTTTCATTTTTGAACAGTTACAGATCCGGAGTTCAAGTCCTTTTGTTACTCGATACTAGTTACGACTATGGTCGCGTTTCATCTGACTAATGATGTAATGCGACGGTGAGGCCATGTTTGAGGACATGGAAAAAAAAAACTTTTAGATTTTATATGTTTAACAATTTTACAGTCATGAAGTTTGTGGACATGTGTAATAAGTATGTTGTCTTGAACAAAATTTGACTACAAATAAGGGTTGGAAATACTCTTCATGTACTTTTCCAGAATATGGAAAATACTTGTACAAACACCTTTAAGCTAAAATTAACCATGTTTATTTTAGAATCTATCAAGATTTACTTTAACTAGCGAGACAAAATCTAGCAACAGCCATGTGTTTGGTTTAAAGTTTGCTTTCTCACGTACGCCCACACGCGCATACACATTGATACGGGTTTGGTAAACTTGGTCCTGCAATTTCACATTTTCTAGGACATGTTTTTTCACGTCTTCGAAGTGTGGTTCAAGGTAATAATAACTTCATGGTTTTCAAAAGTAGGCACAAATGTAAGCAAATCTCTTCATGCGGTACAATTTTAACAGAACATAGATTAAGATTCGAGACACAAGTCCTTGCGTATGCATTCTAATAGTTTCAAGGTCCCGATGCCTCTTTTTATTACCATATGTATCACCCACTTCTGCGGATTTTAGTAAAAAGGTTCACCTCTTTAGACACAACACTTGCACAAACTGGTTTCCTTATCACAATATCCATTCGTACTCTCTTCGTACTTGCTTGTGCATATGTTAAGACACACCGTGGGGGGGTTAAGGTCGTAGTCGAAGCATGGCAAGTCCTTCTGGGTTACGTACTTACACGCTGGCGCTTCTCCTTCTGTTGCATCTGTGGGAAAATTAAGAAAAGATATCGGAGTATTACAAAGATATTGAACAATTATGCCATTTTTGCTAATACTCGTAGGCTAAAAGCTCCAAAATATATTTTTTCGAAAATACTTTTGATTCGGATATAGGGCGCGAATGAGACATATAATAATAAAGTACAAAATGTAAATTAATGTGACTCCCTTATTTTTTAGTTCGAGTAAAATATCAGAACATATGCCAAAGGGAAATCGAACTCATGATTTTACGGCGAAAAAGTTGAATGTTTTGATTATTATCCTAATAGTCCCTTCAACAATTCATATACGCCTTAATGGGATGGTTGGAGTATTTCCACCAACTTTTTTCAAAATACTCTTTTTAGAAATTAAAGTTTTGCTTCCACTAACTTTTTTCAAACTACTCGTTTTAGAAATTAAAGTTTTGCTTTCTCCTTTCCTCTATATAATGGAACCAACTCAATGCTAATGTTTTTTACGAAATTACTATTTTTAAGAATAAATTACTATAAATTAAAAAAATATATTATAATTATTTTTAGATAAAAAGAAATATTAGTAGTAATTTGTCTTCGATTTATGATAAATTGCCCAGCCACTTACATTGCAATGAAAAAATAAAAAAATCTTGTATTGAGAGGACTTCCATAATGGAAACCCACTTTGAAAAATTGCACAAACAGTCTTTCTTTAACAAAACCACAAAAATAAGAAAAAATACTTTTATAATGTGTTTGCATATTGGGGAAGGGAAATTATCCAAATTGATCAGAGACAAAGCTAATTAAAAAATAGATAAAATAATTCCAGAAGAAATGAGGAATGGTAGATTTCTAAGATAAAACCTATGCCTCTAGATTTTAATATTAGTCGTGTGACATAACTAATAAATCAATATAACCACGACAAGATAATGGAAACTATGTTCAATAATACATATTTTACAAGTAAATTTGAGTGTTGATTAACCAAAATAAAGACAAACAACGAAATAAAGCACTCACCAGAGATCACAAAGTGCAGAAAAATGAGAGAGAAAATAAAGATTATGGTGGGGATTATGCTCTTAGAAGCCATGCTTAACAAATTTCTCCACAAATTTGATTATTATTATTTTTGTGAAAAACATGAGATACTTTTAGGTATATATATATATATACTAACTAAAATTTATTACTGTTTATTTTGTAAGTATTTATCATCCATATATTTATGCCAATTAATTGATATAGCAATCTCAAAATACTAATTATTGTCCCATATCCTCCCTGCTCTAAAAAGGAGATTCTCTTCCCATGTTTCAATCAATTTTTATTCCCAAAATGCCCTATTCACACCTATAGAATTACTTAGAATTTAATTCCAAAAAAAATGATTTAAAGGATAGAATTGTAAATGAATAGATCTACAAATGATTTAGGTTTTGCATTTCCAACTTTCTTGGTGGTTAATTACCCCGTAAAAATATCCTACATTCCATCCACTAATAATTCGTTATATTTCAACTTTTAATCCCTTGTAATAAATGCTTTTGGAATTATAAAATATCATAATCCCCGCAAATACCAATATTATAATCTATCTCTACTCTAAAAAAATATATATATTCCCCGATATGTTATACATATCTTCAACACTTACTAAAAACATTCATTATGGGAAAAATTGTAAAATTGTCCATAATAACATAGAAAGAAAGTTTGTAATACACCATTAATATAGAGTTAATATTGCACCATTCAATTCCACCCCACTCATAAAATGTATTAGTAGTAGTAATAATAATAATAATAATAATAGTAATAATAACTCCTAGTAATATGAAGAGATTTTTGTAAATCTTTGTTATTCATTATAAAGTGATTAACAATTATGCAAAACGACAATCATTAAATTAAAACATAATATTTAAATCTCTAGACAACATAATCTATTGAATTTCTTATAGCTCCATTCCATCTTTCATTTTATTCTCGGCAAAAAAAATAATTGTGTGACTCTGGATAATTCTCTCTTGTTAATATGATATGTGGAGTTTGTCAATTTTGCCTCCGTAACTTAATATCTCATGGATTTTTTTACATATTCAGTATCTATTTTAGCAGGTAATAATAATTATCTCAATACTATTTTCTCTAATTCTCCTTCCGATTATTTTTAATGCTATTTTCATTCATAATATGTCCATTTAGACAGTTTTTGTAAAATCGAATAACTTAAAGGGAATGATTGAGTTCGAGAATTGCCACAAATATTCATCTAAGTAATATAAATAATTAATTTGTTGGATAACTAATGCCACAAGATGACGTACAATTATTTATTTTCTCGCATTCTTATTATATACTTAGGCATAACAAAGCTATAAAATTATTCCCACATTCCCACTACATTGAGAGAAACGTCACATGCAACGCATGTGAACTCCTTCTAGTTATTCACAAATGTAATTAGTTGGATAATAACCCATGAATATGTTACCTTAACTTGTTTAGATTCGGTACACTATGTAAAAGTAAGACTATTTAATGAATCATAATTGTCAAACCCCAAATAGGAAATGCCATCGTCCGTATATTACCAGCCAATGATATCCATAAGCCTAATACAATATTCTTTAATAACATTCAAATAACTAATTGATGAAATTATTTCAATATTATAACTCAAACTTGAAATATATGATAAAATAGTACAACATTGTTTTCAAACGTATTTAATAAAATCCAAAACCAAAATTATAACTAACAAACTCTTTATTGAAGATAACGAAATCTTAGCCAATGAACTCACATGACAAAACATTACCAAAGAGGGATAAGAAATAGTTAGGATTCTTTTCAATATAAATTTGTATAAAAAAAATAATATATAATTTTTTGTTACCATTTTCTGTCATTTTATTATTTTTATTCTGATAACATCTATTATGCAATGTTATAAATAATAATTACACATCATTTTACGTCTTTTTACATTTTTTGTATCCGCGGGAAACTAAATAATTGTTTGCCTAAAATTTGTCTATGTTGGATCCAATTATCGATCTTAAAGTCACATAATCAGCTCCAAGGTTTATTCTTTAAGCCAATTCGGTTAAAATAATCGTTGACATACTAGGTTACACTAGTCACCAAAGTACCGTAGAATATCCCTTGGATTTACATAAATTGGTCCCAATTCACATTCTAACGTTAAAGTTACCCATAAGTAACTCAATTACATCATTATGCATATGTTCAAAATTCTTGTATTAACTTGATATAAAATATACAACAAATTTATTTGATGTATCATTATTGGACACAATCATTTGTAGTCAATATACTTTTATCAAATCTTGCATGGAAATTAAAATATTTATATAGAGAGTACAGAACCAATCACATTGAATGCTAAACGTGTTAGGGAAATTGGATTATTTATTTTGATAGATCAACTCTAGACAATTATAACCAACAAATTATTAAGACTCTATATAATTTCCAATAATTGAACTATGCTCATATAATTCAAGTTTCCAACTGTGCCAGTATATTACTAATTGGTTGTGCACTCAAAAATTACTAATAATCTATTTACTCAATTTACTAGCAAGTGGTCTATTCCAATTCTATTAAAGACTTTAGATTGGAAAAAAAAAATAATTGACAAGATCATAGATCAAATTATTATTTAGTTAAAATAAGGAAATACTAATTTAGACCCATATTTATATATTCCCTCAAGGAATGATAAGAATTGACAAAACCTATCTATATTTATAATTCATTTTCAAAATACTAACTAGTTTCTTTTTAGCCTCTATTGATTATACAAATGAAAATAAGGATAATAATAATGTTAACAAAAAAAGCAACATATCATTTATTAAATACTAACATCACTAATCTAAATGATATCTTAACCTAAGCAAATTAGTCATGTTAAAAAGATAATGGTATAACAAGCAAAAAAGTTAAACACTAACCTCTTTAACCGTGAGGCTTTTCAAATAAGACAAAGCCTTTCTTTTTTCCCTATTCAAAACACTAAATGTAATAAGAGTGTATAAAACTTGTAAGTGCATAAAATGGTAGTATAAGGTATTTATACTAGCTTAAAGTCTTCTCCTCATATAATTTTGATTGAAAATGTATTGGCTAATAATATGATTTTGATTAAAAATGTGTTGGCTAGTAACATAGCTTTGAAAATAATTGTAAACTTACTTGAGTAAGATTAAATAGGTATATGTATAGCCATTTTTTACTACTTGTACAAGTGAATAATTTTTACGGGGTTTACATGAGCTGTTACCACCTCTCAGAAATTGTCTCTTACTAATTTTTGTGTTTAAAAGCTTACTATAGGTTCCTTAATCAGTTTCTTTGGTGTAGAGGATCTTTCTTACCAAGTTAGATATAAGCTATTATGAACAAGTAAACCATTGACCATCCGACAAATAATCCAACCGAGTTGGCTCGTATATTTGCTAAATGAGTTTGGTTGGATGATTGATTAATCACTACAAGTCGAATTTCAGACTGGGTGTGAGTTACATAGGACTGATTAGGTGTTGGGATCCTACAACTTATTCTAGGGCATTTCACATCTTTGGCTACAAGCTTTTTTAAATTGACAAGTTCTATTGTGGCAAAAGTAAAACTAATGCAAAGCATAACAATACGCATTAAAAAGAATCTTTACAAATTATATCTAACAGTATAATGAACACTCAGATTTTGGGCAACTCAAAGAATTTTTTCTTTCTTAATGATGGGTGGCGAACAATAGCAACTCTCATAAGGATATACATGCTCTCGTAAGTCTGGTAAAATCACCATCTTGTTCTATCCGTTTTCTTGGCAAGCTTATAGCCACATTGTTTGCTTTCTCTATGTAAATTTCAGCAAACAATTATTCTTTGGAGAATATAGCAGCAGTTCAGAATGAGATTTCAAAGTTGACTTGCAAAATAATCAGGAAAAATACCCAGCATTTCTCCTTGAATCGTTCCATCATTCTTCAACTTAATTTCAAATTATAATATAATAATCATCTTCATTTTTTCTGAAAACAATCAATGTTTCGTCGGCATGTGAGAGGACCTCGTGAACTGCTGTCAGCAGGTCCATGGACTAAATAAATAAAACGCCAAAATAAAGTGCCATAAGAATCAAAAACTGATTCCATGTATGAAAAACCTATTTCCTTTGTAGACAAGTGACGACTCCTCGGCCCCAACACACCACAAATGGCCTTGCAACTCCAGATCTCCTTTAATCCCTGCAGTTTCTCTAACAAACTTGAACAGCCCAAGAGGCCTATCCATTTGCTTAAACGCACCTCGAACCATCTTCTCCTCATTCGATGTCAAAATCTTCCCCATGCACAAGCACCACTTATGCTTGCCCCCATACTCATAAACCCCTCCACTAACATCTATTTCTATATCCCTTATACAGCCACAAAGATAGTGCATGAGAAGAGTGAATAAGCACTTTGATGAGTGGCCCAATGTCTTTGTCAGCTTCTTCTGCACCAAACTCTCTTGGTGCCGAGTCTCTTTGTAACCGATATTCTTATCTATCAACACGTCCTTAATCTGGAAAAGCCCTTCCCTCATGATATCAAGCTTTTCATAGTGAAAAAGCAAATCTTTATCATCTCTCAAGCAATTTATAAGGTCACTAAACATCTCGAGAACATCATCCCATTGACTTGACACATGGCCATTCATGGGCTTCAGCCGCATCCATGAAGCAGAACCTGGGTCATAAGCAACAGAAGAATCTAACAATTTCAAACAACTCGACACAATTTGCAAACCCATTTTCGTCCCTTTTGTCGGTGTTTTTAAGATTTTGATATCATTTTTCAATTCTGTCAATATATCCATGAGGGCACCTGCCCATATCTGGTGCTGAGACACTTGCGGGCAAATTGCTAGGCGCACTAACTTTCTCTGCTGGGCCGAAATATCTAGAAAGTTGCATACCTTGGTCAAGGAATTCACAGTCATGGGTTTTCTTTCGCTCGAGTTTTTGAAACAATTACGTGGTATACACTCATTGTTTCTCAATGCTTGCTCTGCTGTAGCAGACCCAATGAAGGCCCTTGCAAGAAACTTAAATCTATGCATACTTTCTTGGAGAAAGTCATCAACCACTACGGTGTTGTCACCAATGTTGATTAAACGTCCATCGATCAAATCTACATTTTTCAACAAGTGGGTAAGTTTTATAATCCCTGGAAACACACTCTCATTCCATACAGACACATGATAGAACACTTCCCTCCGATACATAGCCACATTCGTTTTCACTCCACCATAGTTTTTGGAACAAAAAAGGTTTTGCATTCGTATATAGGCCATTATTCGCATTCAATACCAGTCACCCCAAATTTCCACGCTCATTAAAACATCAACAAAATTTTATTGTTTCAAGTGGGTATTTCTATGGGACATTCTATCGAACACATTGGCTGCATTGTACGGAACAAGCCATTAGCTCCGGTGCAACAAAAGAATAAATGAAAATTAATACCTTAATGTTTTTTTCTTTTTGGGTAATTTTGATGCAGTAATGTTACTTACAAGTTACATAAGCAGGTCTGAATTTACTGATGGATAAAAATACTGGAAATTGATAATAGGTGGCATAGAGCAGGTTCTACTCTTTTCTGCTTCTGCTAGAGAACCAGAATACCAACATTATAAATAAGGTAATTACACCATTGGTCCCTATCAATGTTAATATATTCGATGTTAGGAAATAGTTGCATGCTTGCATTTACAAAACTTCACATCATTGAAACACACATTATGGAGACTGGGTTAGAAATTTGTTAAAATTGAAATTTTATTCAAGATTCAAATTCATGTGAATGGAAATTAAATTATTTAGGGACGAATATTGGGGGTTTATGATTTGAATTCGGCGGGTAATTCTGCCTTCCTACGGGTTCCCCGCCAACCCAGTGACACACGACTCCCACGGCCCATCCGTATGGGGGCTTAAGACGATAATTTATCTTCTGTCTCATTTATAAAAACAAAATTATAATTATAATTATAAATTATTAACTATTGACAAGACCAACACCATATATTTTTTGAGATGAAATATACCTTCGTTTTTGGATTTTCAGTTCCATTTGGATATTTCATTTTACGCTTTTGATCCTTGAACAATGATTTTTCACATGCTAAACAGTTGCCATACGATCAATGCAATGAATGGTCACGAACAGAAAGTAGATACGTGTACAAAAAAGAAACCTCTACATGATACATCATAATGGCAGTTCCGAGAGCAAGGAGTGGGCACGGCCTTTCCTAACTTTTTTTTTTTTTTTTTTGATTGGGTAGTAACTAAATAATAAAAATATTCTTTCAACTTGGGTTGGGTTTGTAGTTTAAAAACTGCCTCTAATCCCTGTGTAAGATTATGGGCCTGTTATTTATGTACCCAATCATTTGATCGAATTATTATAGGCCTATTTTCTTATCATAATCAAGTGGTTTACGACTAGGGATGGCTTCGAGTTTGAGTTTTCGAGTTATTCAAGCTCGAGTCAAATTGATTGAGTTTTCGGTCGAATTGGATTCAAGTGTGAGTCCAATGGTCGAGTTTGAGCTCTGGATGGAAAAAAATCCGTTTAGATTTGAAATCGATCTTCAGACCAAAACAAGTAATGACTCAAGCTCAAACTCGAATTCGCTAAATCACTGAGTTGAGTCTTAAACGAGCCGAGTTCGAGCTTCATTTACCACAACCAGCACAAGTTCAGTTAAACCATGCACGTGGAAGAGATCTCCAAACCATTTTCAAACACCTTAGGCAAATAATTTATTCACAATCATATCAACTATAGCAAGGGTACACCTACTTTGTTTCCCAAACGCTGTGAAAAACAATGCGGAAAACAATCAAAGTAAACAATTTTACACAAATGATTTCATCTTCGTCAATAGCAAAGATACAATAAGCCTGGAAATTTATTGTATATCTCGTGAGGCTAGAAATACATCGTAGAATCAGTAGACAACACCACCACCTAACAGAACAATAAAGCAACCCAAAAAATGAAAACACCAAAGTACACGGACAAATGATTTGGTACGTGTTTCTTCAACAGGTCTAGATTCCGAAATGTTTTTTCTATTTCTGCCTCTTGTAAATCTTGCCCAAGAAGGACTTCAGCACTGCCTGCACGGCTTTGCTCGGATGAGCTTTGATCGAGGCTGTCAAGTTCTCGTAACTCTTGCTTTCATACTCGGCAAAGACGCCCTATCACGTAAGAAAACAAATATAAATTAAACAAAATCACTTTCGAACTTACTCGTTTCTAGAAAGTGATAAGTAATAAACAGTGGAATAGTAATTATTTTCAACGAAAGCTTGCTATCAAGTTTTGTACATGAGAGGCCTTTGAAGCTTCGTTTCCTGATTACGGACACAGCTAAGGGGTATCACAAAATATGGTTTTAACCGATGATCCAGTGGTCCAAAATTTTCGGGTCCCTTGAACTAGTATTTTCTATATTTGAACTAATATATTACTAGTAACTTCATCAAGTTGTAGAACAAGAAGAATGAGCTCAAACCTGAAGGTTAAGTTCGTTATAAAGGGCCTTTACTTTTGCCACATCATCTGGATTTACCTTCCCGTAATGATCCTGAAAGAACATCATACACAAATCAACGTAAAAAATGAAGTCCAAATGTTGCAGACAACAATTAACATACGGAACAGAAACATGAATTGGTAAAAGATGAGAAAATAGTTTCTTACACGTAACACTTTTTTCTGTTCCTCGCTCGATAGCTCCATTGCTGTCACAGCCAACCAAGAGCACTTGTAATCTTCTATATCCGTTCCGATCTGACAACACAAAGTACAATTAAGAACTCAACAATTGATATATTCTATTATTAATTAATAACTTTCATGGCGTAAGAATCTTATCTCACCTTACCAATCGTCTCAGGATTGCCAAAGCAATCCAAAAAGTCGTCCTAAAAGAGCCAAAAACAAATATAAATTGGCATATATGAAGTGACAGACTTGATGAACTTTCAAACTTCAATTAGCTACAGATTGCGAAAAGCTCGTAACAAAAATTACCTGTACTTGGAAGTATGTCCCCATCTCAACAAGAATGTACTTAACATCGGTGTGATCATCTAGATTTTCGCCCGCCATTAGCAATGCACAGGCAACCTGTTTCATTATGAAAAAAGTTAAACTTCTGGCTATCACTAATAATCAATCGTACAATGGAAAGTTCAGTGTGAAAATTGTGATGGAATCTAGTCAGAGTTTTGCTGGAAAGTAAGATCGTTAATGCAAATACTGAAAATATATTTTATGGTTCTTTCATGAATTTAAGAATTCTTACTAACCGGAAGATAAAACGAGTAGTATGCAGTCTTGTATTGAACAATACGGCGATGGCTGCAAAGATATAAAAGATGACATGTAAACATAAGATATAGAGCATAAAAGATTGTAGAGAAGAAAACCGCAGATGGATATCTTATTGCGTTCTCATAGATACCAATACATGACGAGAAACGTAGATATTCACTGATCTGATACTTACAGTGGCAATGTGTACTTGGAAAGATCTTTTTCTCCTTCAAGTGTAGTAATCAGATCTATCATCTGCCCAGAAGCAGTTTGAAACTCCACCTACCAAAATACGACAAAAATAATGATTTCTCATTGCGCTGAATATGCTTAGCAAGAAAAAGAACATCTTGAACAATGAAAACAGCCCCAACTCGGACCATGGAAAGTGAGCTACCTCATTGAACAAATCAAGCAAATCTACATAGTATGGCTTTTCTCTGAAGTGCTTTTTCAAGATTCTTGAGATGTGGTTACGAAGCAAAATCCCGTCATTTGCAGCAATCATACCAACCTACAGCAGGAATGAATAAGAACACAGCAAAAACAACCAATCTCTATTCGCAAAAAAATTGGAGTCAGCTATATGGAACCAAAACAAGATCACATCAGTCGTTAATGTGGATTTCATATGCTAATAGTTCTTATCTGAGGCTCCTTGCTCATCTATTTTGAATAAGAGAACCGACTAAACTTTTCATCATAAACCAAACACAGGGGTACCAGCACAAAAAAAAAAATGAAATCACAGTAGTTTTCAAACCTTGGGAAGTCTGAACCAGCAGGGCTGACCACGACGTGTGTGAGAACCATCCATAATATCATCAAGAACTAAGAAATAAGCCTGCAGCTGCAAAAAGCAAAGACTTATATGAGCATTTCAAAAGCACCAAAAAAGATAATGGGACATGAAATCACCAGATCCTCATCTCAACCGATACTGATAGCATTTTCTTTCGTATCGTACCCATTCAATGCACCATCCTAGAGCACTCGCGAGAAAGATTTCATCATCAGTAAGTTCCTTTCCTTCTTTGAGCAACTTATAGCTATCAACAACAGAGAGCCCTCTGTTCAGCTTCCCTGCAACAAACAATGTACCCGCCGATCTCTTAAAGGTCATTTACAAGATTATAGTACGTGGTTAACAAAATAAAAACTTAAAATAGATATTACATGAAAAGAATGTTCAATGCATACCTCCAGGTACATTATAGTCCAACATCTGTATGTAAAAGCCAAAAAGAGAGAAAACACAGATACGAGGTCAGGATATGGTGCATAGTATCTGAAATGTATATGCAAGAAATGGACATAATGAACTTTACGCCTGAACGGTCGTTTGCTTTACTTGACTATTACGCGTCCCGGTATTACTTTTTCAGTTAATTATCTTAGCCAGTTTCTGACTGCTCCTAGGGATGTTCATCTTCAGCATGCTCATCGTGTTATTTGCTACATTAAGGGTTCTTCTGGTCATGGCTTACAATAATCTTCTTATAGTTCTTTGGGGTTAGACTCCTTATACTGATTCTGATTGGGCCAATTGTCTTACGACTCGTCGGTCTACTACCAGTTTTTTTTATTAATTTGGGCTCTAGCCTGATTTCTTGGCATTCCAAGAAATAGAACGTGGTTTCCCGCTCTTTAGCGGAAGCGGACTATCTTGCTATGACTTCTACTGCTTGTGAGCTGATTTGGCTTTCAGCGTTGCTGCGAGATTTTCGGAATTTTCGTTACTCGGCCTATTCGTCTATTCTGTGACAACCGCTCCGCCGTCCACATTGCTCATAACCCTGTATTTCATGAACGAGCGAAATACATTGAGATTGACTATCATGTGGTCCATGAAAAACTGCAGCCTGGTTTGATTCGCCCTTTCCATACTCCTGCTCAGTTTTAGCTTGCTAATATTTTTATCAAACCCCTTGGCGGTAATTCTCATCCGCTTTTCACTCACAAGTTGGGCATTACGGAGATCTCCATATTCCGACTTGAGTGTCAGAGTTAGATTTTGCTTGTACAATTATATTATTTTTTATTTACCCCTTTGGTTCCTCTGAACGTGTGTGTGTGTGTGTATTTATTTATTTATGAGCTCATGCACCTTTTTATAGGTAAGCAATAAATTATTTTGTTCAAGCCCAATTAAAACAAATGTAGTCTATTAATTCTTTAGTTATTGCTCGGAAAAGAAACGCTGATGTGTAACACATATTGTACAAGGTTTCTCATTTGAGAAAATCCTATTTAATTATAACCACTGATGTGAACGCTGTAATTAGCATCAAATAATTTCATTTCTGTACATAAAAAAAAAAATAGCATTATACATTGCAGAACAACAACAAAAAAAAGGTAAACAAAACACAATTGAAAACGCAAATGGCACATTTTTAGAAAATCGAAATAAAAAACTAGGAATTATTTTCAGGAAATTGAATTTAGAAAGAAACCTTATCCACCCATTGGCGAGAATTATCGGTGAATTCGAAAGCAGGGTCGTTGAGAAGCTCCGATTTCAGAACAGAGTAAACTCCCAAAAATTTCTCTCTCAGATCCGCCATTGTTTCGCTTCACTTTCGCTTGAGCTTTGGCTGAATTTTAATATGTATATATATATATATATAATTATGTATGTTTGTATATATATATATATGGATTCTATTGGTTGATAGGAGGCTATGAATCTGCTGGTGGTGGGGAGGGGAGAGGATTTCATGTCCATTTTCTTGGCATGTTTCCAAAAAAAGGGATTTTTTTTCTTTCATTTTTTACAAAATGATTATTGTGAAAATTTTAGTTAATTTATAACGATCTCACTAATATTTTTTAAAATTTATTTGTAAATAGAAAATAAAATAATATTTCTAATGTTGACTACAACATCGAATATTATTTGTATAAAACAATGCTAAATGAAATTTGAAAAATATTACTGGTATCATTATAAAATTAATTATTTTTATTTATTAATTATTTTGAGAAAATATAAAAATAAAAATATTTTTTTAAAAACATGACAAGCTACTGATAACAAAACGGGAGACAATGTCAATCTGGCAGGAGAAGGAACAAAATTTTGGAACAAAAGAATTCGGAAAATTTTGTAATTTTATTTGAAATATTATATTTTTGTGATTAAAAAATTATTCTCTAGTTTTTGCACCTGTATAATGAGTGTTGGTCACCCTTGTCCCAGTGAGTCTGTATGCACAATTTTTGTTTTTTTGGTGGCAATATTATCCTTTTAAATATTTTTATTTTTTTATTATTAAAATAATTATGTTCTTGTGCCTCGGGCCAATAATTTTCCATTCCATTTTCAATACAATCCCTTAAATGCGCCTCAGAATATCAAGGTAACACCCATGTCATAATGGCTTACTAATTTCATGTCATTCAGAATGGGCTACAAGTCAGCTTCGGTCTCGAAAAATTTAGGGATTTGGGACGGAAAAAAAGATTGGATCAACAGTTTTCAAAGTAATCAAATCGAACAAATTAAATTAAAATATCTAAAAATTTTACCTTTTAGATTTTATTTTTAGAAAATAAAGTATAATTTAAGATAATTTAAAATTTTTTAGTTGATCAAAAAGATATAGCGGTTTATTAATTAAAAATATTGAAAGCTAAGCAGTAGAGATTAAATGCCTCTGAAATCCATATTGATACAGCAAAGACTAAAAATATATTATATCAATTGGAAGTAAGTTCATGAAAAATTTAGAAATTTTTGGAAATTTTTAAGCCCGAGTTGATAAAAATAGGTAAAATATTATATATTAGTATAAAATAAAATAAGCATATAAACATTAAATAAAGCAAAAAATTTTGGGCCTATATAATTTTTACAATTTCTCTTCTCTCTCTCTTGATCTTTCTAAAAAAAAATTAATAAATAATAAAAAAATTAGGCACACTAGAATTTTTATGCCCAGGGCATGGCCTTGCTAGCCTTGGGTTAGGGTCGCCCTGTACATGGTATTTTTATAGATTCATACTTATTGAAAATTTTGTATTAATATTAATATAAAATTTAACGTCGTATATTTTGATAGAAAATATGTTTAAAAAACTTACATATTTATATATATATAATTTTCATTCATTTCATAATTCTTCATTTACTGCATCATTTTTTAAAATGATTTTGCTTCGTTAATTTAAAAATCAAAAGGAAAATAGCATTCTAATTTCAAAACACTAATTTCTCGTTATGAGTGTGTGTCGCGTGCTCAGGCCACGAGATGAACGTGGCACACCCTCGTCATACTAACCGAAAATAGCATCTTAATTTGGAAATTATATTTTTCAATAATAACTTTGTTTTTTCTATTAATTTTCGGCATAATATGCGCACATGTAATTAGATCTCATGACAATTCTGATTGCAGAACTAGTTTACCAACTTCTAAATAGATATGGAAGGCGTTTTTGCTCCCAATTATCATTCTCGTTTTTGTTCTCGCTCCGACTTTTGCATCCACTTTTATAGTTTTTTGAACTATAAGACTGACGCTATAGCTCTCACTCCGCTCCCGTTTTAGGTCACCAAATTCATGGGCCTAGGCTCACGTAACCTTTCCAAATTCGAGAATCGTCGAATTTTTGGGTATTTCGTGCCTAATTCGATATAATTTATAAAGACTAGCACTCTTATGTTCACAAATATTATATACTAGCCCTTATATAATAATTACATAATACTATTATGTCTCAATTAAGACACTGTAAGTGTCATCAACTACAGTCTAGACAGTATGTTAAATTGTTAACATGTCATCAGACATCAAACATGAAAGCATCCTTAAATATTAGTTTATTTAGAAAGTGTTTCCAAATTTATAAAATATTACATACAGAAGGCTTAATTTATTTATTTTCTTGAAAAATCCCGGTAAAGGGGTTCCTCAAAAGTTTTTGATTTTATATATAAAATTTATTAAAGTTTTCTTGGTCAAACGGATCGTGGGCACCCCTTGCCCTATTTGGATCCGTTCCCAATTATAATAATTTAGTTGTTAGAATATTGTTTTTTTACGTATTGAGGACTGTTGGGTAATAATTTAGTTGTTAGAATATTGGTTACTTAGACATTGAGGACTGTTAGGTAATAAATTAGTTGTTAGAATATTGTTTGCTTGCATGTTGTGGACTTTTGAGCTAGCGTTCTATTTATTAGAAAGAGGTATATTATATTATTTATTACTTTTAATACATCTCCAGTCTTGCATTTATTTAAGCAAATTGAGTAGAAATTAATTTTTTTTTAAATTGGGTAACAGTGAGACTTGAAATCTTAAACTTAGAAGTTTTGTCTCCTTCAAAATTATATTATGTGATATGTAACTATCTCACGTAAAAGCTAAAACTTTTAAGGATATATTATTATTTACTTTCAGTATTAACTGTCCATTTTAAAAAGATCATTTTTCTTGTATTGCCGAGTAGCAATAGTCATGCGTCACGTCACGTACAAATAGGTTTAGACATTAATATCTCAACAACGGTTGAAAAAATAAATAAATAAATAATAATAATAATAATAATAATAATAAATCTTTCCAAAATATCCAATTTTCTATTTCTTGGTTTAAGGTGGTCATATTGACCCTGTCCAAACACCAAAATAAAGGAGCACAAACTACAAATATATACTTCCTCTGTTTCTTTTTAATAGATGATATATACTTGGATATAAGAATTAAAGTAATTATTAGTTAAAAAAAATTAAAAACTAAAATATCCCTAATCATTAGCACCTCAAAAAATTGAAGTCAAAATCTAATCTCTCTTAATAAATTTAATGAAAAGGGTATGTTTGGAAATAAATCAATTTTTTACATTGGAAGTGTCAAATAGTCACTTATTTAAGAAAAAAATCTATTTTTCTTTATGGTCAATTAATAAAGAACTGAGGGAGTAAATGCTAACAGTAGCTTGTGTACGAGGGAATGCGGTTCAAAAATTCGGGCAAGAACAATCTCCCTGTTTATATTAATGGAGGCCCAAAAGTTGGTTATGTACGATGGAAAACTTGAGTCTCACTTGGGACGACAAAATCACCCTCAATTTCAGGTAAATACACAAATCTAATTTATATCAAGGACCACTGGTAAGAGCATTCCCACCAGTTTTTCTCATTTAATTTTTAGATCACAAAAAGTCATTTCTCTTACAGAAAGCCATATTATAGAGAACGTAGATACTTGTCGCCTTCAACAATCGCTTAAAAATACTGAAATAATCATATAGGAGTATCATGTAATAAAATACAAAAGTATGCCCTAATTTGAACTAGAGTTTTTAAGCTATGGTGGAAAAAAAAATAATATGTTTTTGATACAAAAATTGTGAATAAATCTATAGTAGCAAATTCAACTGAGATCTCTAGAAAAGACTGTTGCGAAATATTTCTGATTCTCAATTGAGAAATTAAACGAGACAGTAGAAAGATGAAAGAGAGACTGGTGGCAGGAATGCTCTAAAAATTCATTAAATCTCAATGCAAAATACACAAATTTTGCCACATAAGTAACAGCAACAGCATCATAAGACTCTCCAAATCAAAAAACAAGAACGAACAAATTAGCCGGATGAGTAACAACCGAACAGTGTAAGCATGAAAAGACACATAATCACAGTTACACTAAGCGGAGGATTACCTCGACTTTAAAAGGACTTCGCAACCCTAGAATGCGAATTGCAGAGAAGAACGATATATATATGTATATATATATATATATAAAGAGAGAGAGAGAGAGGGTGTGTGTCTATCTGTGTCTGTGTTTGTGCCAATTTCTTCTTATTGGTCGACCAGTCTGGTGATCGGTAAGTTTTTCATTAATCAGATTCAATTTCGCTAATATAATGCTTATTGTGCGTGTAATTAATGATGATGTCGTTTGTTAATTTAGTTAAACTTGATCGATTATGATATTTTGTGTACAATTAACCCTGCAATCATGTTTAGGTTGTGTTTTAATCTACTTTTTTAGATTAAAAAATTCATTAATCAGATTCAATTTTGTTAATATAAAGCTATGTTTTGTGTCTAATTAGTGATGATGCTAGTTCGTTGGTTAAATTCAATGTGATTGATTGTGATTTGGTGTACTACTTGGCCTCGTACTCATGATTAGGCTGTGTTTAATCTACTCTCACATGCTAATTTTAGATTAAAATATTCATTAATCAGATTCAATTTGGCTAATATAATGCTATTTTTGTGTTTAATTAGTGACTATGCTAGTTCATTAGTTTAGCCAGTTTGATTAATTGTGATTTGTGTACTTCTTAGCTTCGTAATCATGATTAAGTTGTATTTAATTTAGTCTCACATGCTAATTTAATTTGATGAAAGAAATGTTGTCTCGAGTTCGAATTTCGGAAGGGAGTGGATTGATAAATTTATTCATTAATCCGATTCAGTTTCACTTATATAATGTTATTTATGTGTTTGATAAGTGATGTTGGTTTTAATTGAATTTGAGTGATTGTGTGTCTGTGCAGTCGGGGCCCAAAATCGCTAACTTGCTAAATTTAGATAAAAAGGCATTTTATTTGATCAAGGAAATGATGCATTAACTATGAAGATTGATTTTGGAGAATTATTTTGACAAATATGAGATTCTGTTTCCAGTATATGACAAGAGGAAGGATTAGGCTGTGTTTAATTTACTTTCGCTTGCTAAATTTAGACAAAATGCACTTGATTTGATTATGAAAATTAGCTGTTGAGTTCGATTTTTAATTTTTTAAAAATGTTTATTACATAAGATTCTATTTTCAGTAGATGACGAGAGGGAGAATTGTGCTTAGCCCATCTTCCAAAAAAAAAAAGAATTGTGCTTAGCCCTGCTGGAGCACGCTAGCACTTGTGCATTATTTGTTTGTTTTTGCTTTTAGATCATGGTTAGGATTTTTAATATACATTAAATATTTTGTAAAACTATGGTTTCCTAATTATGTGCACATTTACAGAAAAGGAAAGGGGAAGAAACAAGAATCGTGGAGGGTTTTCTCATTAACGGAATTGTATTCTGCTACTAACAACTTTAATTACGACAACAAACTCGGAGAAGGCGGATTTGGCAGTGTTTATTGGGGTCAGTTGTGGGATGGATCTCAGGTACTGATTTGGTGGATTCTCATCTTAAATAATTTAAGGTTAATTTTGTTACATAAATTTAAACAGGTCACTCACCATTTTGGGTTCAAGTAAAAAGAAATCACAGATATGGCTGATAGAGCTTCACTTTATATATCATATATACATCTCACCATGTACTTGTCTATGTCGACATGGAATCTTTTTATGATGATCTGAATCATTTTGATGAATCGTTGTGAAGCTAGAATGGGACCGAGAATTTGAGGTTTCCTGTTTGTACTTGCTATCCTTGGTGGCTCTGCCCTGGCATGAGATTATAGTTGTTTCCACCGTAACCTAGCCTGTGTAGGATTCGCCCGTGAAGGATGCTGTATGTTCATACATATGAATGTTCATGCATATGTTTACCCATCTTTACTTTGTTAATCTGTAGATTGCTGTTAAAAGGCTGAAGGCCTGGAGCAACAAAGCTGATATGGAGTTTACGGTTGAGGTTGAGATTCTGGCACGAGTGCGCCACAAGAATCTATTGAACTTACGCGGCTATTGTGCAGAAGGCCAAGAGCGTCTAATAGTTTATGATTACATGCCTAACCTGAACTTACTCTCTCATCTCCATGGGCAACACTCAGCTGAATGTCTCCTGAACTGGAATCGTCGAATGAACATTGCCATTGGATCAGCGGAGGGAATTGCGTAAGTTTATACATATACGTTGATTCTCAATTGTTGGCCACTTATGTGGAAAACTACAATGTTTTCGCTAATGTTTCTAGATTCTATTCAAATGAACCTATCTCTGTCCCTTATCAGTGTTTCATCTTAGAGATTTGTATGTATAGAAAATTTTCCCCACTCATGAGAACTAACATTATTGGTGTGTCTCCAAATTTCGATGTTACCAACTTGTTTGGTTTCCACTTGAATGTTGCCTTGACATCAACCATTTTCTGTGTAGCTATCTTCATCATCATGCCACCCCACATATAATCCACCGGGACATTAAAGCTAGTAATGTTTTGCTAGACTCAGATTTCCAAGCGCAAGTGGCCGATTTTGGTTTTGCCAGGCTAATACCCGAAGGTGCAACACATGTGACCACTAGAGTGAAGGGTACCCTTGGCTACCTCGCCCCAGAGTATGCAATGTTAGGCAAAGCATCAGAGAGCTGTGATGTGTATAGCTTTGGTATTCTTTTGTTAGAGCTTGCTAGTGGGAAGAAACCGATCGAAAAGCTCAGCTCAACATTGAAGCGCTCGATCACCGAGTGGGCCCTACCTTTGGTGCGTGAGAGGAAGTTCGGCGAAATGGCAGACCCACGGCTGAATGGGGATTATCAAGAGGATGAGTTGAAAAGGGTTTTCTATATTGCGTTGATATGTGCCCATAGTCAGCCCGAGAGGAGACCCAACATTCTTGAGGTGTTGGAGCTTTTGAAGGGAGATTCGAAAGAAAAGTTCACTATTCTGGAAAATGATGATTTGTTCAAGAGTCAAAGTAGCAGAGATTTTAATGGTAAATCACCAATTGATGATAGCCCCGACTTTATCTCGGAAGAGAAGGACTCAAGCCAAGATTTGTAGTGCCTGTCTGCTTTGTATTTGTTAGTTTTTATTTTCAGCGTTTTTTAGTGTGTTGTTGCAGAGGATCCAGTGGTTGGTTTGAGTTTCCAGTTTCTATGCTTCAAATGTCTGAGCTTAAAAACATCAGTTTAGACTTTAGAATAACTCAGAAAACAGGTTTCCTTTGTTTACTTGGAAACAGGGAAAAGTTATGGAAACAAGTAATGAGAAAACTCAAACAAACATGGTTCTGCTCAAAGTAACCTATCATTGGAAAATCTGGGCAAGTTTTTGGAAGTTGGTATTCAAAAACCCTAATCAAACTGATCCTTCCATAACATAAAAATCCGCTGTGTAAAAGTCCAAAGTTTGTACTTGTGTCAGTCCTGGTCGTGGTCGAGGCTTTCCTCAGCTGGTGTTTTGGCCAGATTTTTCAGTTACTATGGTGTTGAAACCATGTTTTATGTGTGCAGATGGTGCTATAGGTGTTTTCTGAAGCCATTGAGATTTGAGAGTGTGTATAAAGAATGGTTTTCCAATTCTTGATTAAGATCCCTTGCTTTTTAAATATGATCTGTTTATGTTGATTAGGTGAACATGTTTTTTGTTCCAGCAATGTATTGTTGTCCTCTTTCTATTAGCTGTCATACATGTGACGAAAGTTTGTTGGTGTTTTCATATCTTTCAGTTTTTTATTTCGCTTGAATTCTTTGGTTTCAAATTGAAAACGTTGAACTTTTGAGAACTTTTCTAGTTTTATATATTCAATTTTGGCACAAAATAATTTGTCCGACTAACGAATTAACGTTGGTATGTTACTTCAAGCTGGGATTGTTTTTCGTAATTAGCTGTTAAACATGTGACGATGTTTGTTCGTGTTTCCAAATCGTTCAGTTTTTTATTTTGCTTTGTTATCATCAAAACTGAAAACAGCAGACTTTTGAGCTTTAAGAACTTTCATGTATTCCAGCTTTTGCACCGAATAATTTGTCCGATTATTGAATTAAGTTAAGTCACTTCAAGTTGGGGTGTTATCAAATAATTCTCAAAAAATTAGACGAAATCAATTTGTCATGTGCGTTTCTTATAGTGTTTTCTAAATTTTCACTGTATTCTGAATTTCATATATCTGTACATTTTTTTGAGTCCGAGATGACTTGGCAGAATTGGAAAATAATATAAATATAAAATAACAAAAAGTTGTCCTATTTTCGCATTAATTAACATGACTATTTACTACTAATACTTGCCAATTTCTTAAAAATTTCCTGTTTTCTGGCAGGGAGGAATAATAAATATCCCATTAGCCAACAAATAATAACGTACTGTTCCTCGTGCAATCAAATAATTTCTCCTATGATATTCGTTTTGAAAGGCTAACTACAATAACCTGTCCCTATGGTTGCAAGAAAAATTATATTTGATCCCTATAATTTCAATTGTAACATTAGTGGTCCCCAAGTTGAGAAAATGTGACAAATTTGGTTCCTATAAAAATCACATCAATTGACCCATGAGTGGTTGCTATACTTTCAATTGTAATATTAATGATCTATATATATTCAATTGTAATAACAATGGTCTTGGAGTTAAGGGTACGATTATGATGCTATCATCTCTTAATATGACCGTAATAGCTTTTCTGAAAGAGTAATGATATTCATACAATTAAATATATATACATAACAAATGTACGATGAGATCATATAGTTTTATTGTTAGATATTATGAATTGGTTCTATATTTAGGAGAAGCTTATCCTGTTAGATATGCATATCATCGCTTTTGTTAAAATTAGGAAATTACAATAAAGGACCAAGTCTATCAACTTTCTTAAAATTCGGAACCAAATCCATTACTCATTAAAACCTTGAAAGGCTGATGGTATTATAATTAAAACAATAAGTACCAAATAGAACATTAGTCAAAACTACGGTGATTATTTCTGTAATTCACCCTAACCAAACCTCAACGGTCTCCGCATTCAAAGCCATACCAATAGACAAAAAGAACACAACACACAAAACAAATCCCTGACTTTTGTTCTTCCTCACGCCTGAAATCTCTCTCTCTCTCTCTCTCTGTGTGCCAACAGCAAACCACCAATTGGAGTCTCCATTGTGAATGAAACATAGAAAATGGTGAGGATAATGCCAAGCATTGAGACCGAAGGACGTAATCCCAGGGTTTTCGATCGTTTGCTTTTCAAGTGTGTTAGTTGTAATTCCTCGTACGAGAAGCTTCTTCAGCAGCTCATCGAACTCTCCGTTCTCAAACTCGATGGCTCTTCATTTGGTAAAACTCCAAATGGGCATTCCATAATTGTACTTGTTCAAACGCGGGGACAGGAACCGAAAGTGGAGGGGTGAATGGCGAATAAGTTATTATGGAGGGTTTAGGCCATATATTAAATATTTTCAATCTAGAGTATAGGACATTTCGGCTATGTTTGGTACGAGAATTACTCGTTAGAAAATGTGATAGAAAAAAAAAATTTATTCTTGCATTCGTATATATATATTTTTTGAATTCTGTTATGTTTTCCCACCAGAATGCTAGCACCAAACATTATGCTTGAATTTGTTTGTAGAAGCTTTTAAACTCAGGTTTTGGCCTAAAAAAAGTAGAATATTTAAGTTATATGCATTCAGCTTTCGGTACTAAGAAAAAATCTAATTTTTTTCACATAAAAATTGCAACCAAAGTTACGAAACAAACCCTTAGTTTGTTTTTTGTTTTTGTAAATTATGAGGTGTTGTTGCTCCCCAGAGAACTTTGTCTTCGTCCCATTACTTGTTGTTGTTGATTTTTTAAATTGTTTTTGTTGATTTGGTTTTGGATTTTGTAGATGTTTCTGTAGCTAGAAATGCAACAGTAGCAGAGCTAAGACAGGCGGTGGAGGGTGTTTTCCGTTCGTCTCCCGAGGATGGACAAGCCAATATTTCATGGTATAGTTGCAATTCATGGGTCTTGTTTGGCACCAGTTCTTTTCGCTAAAAAAAACTTCTTTAAAACCAAATGAGAAAAATTAACTTAAAAAAAGTTGCGGTAGAGTGTTAGGCATGAGGTTAAAAAAGCAGAAATTTTGATATATTAGAGTTCAGGGGAACATTTCATATTTGAAAACCTTTTTCAAACTGTATTGTATTTAAAAAAAATAATAAAATTGAACTGCTATGAATAAGCAAAAAGACTTCATTTTTTTTTTCTTTTCAACTCTTTCAACCTTTTCCAGCCAAAAAGATCTATTAACTTTCAAAAGTTCAAACGTTATGCTATAACACGATGGGCTGTGTTAGGGTCACTCGTGGGTTGCAATGTGCAGTCACATTGTAATCTGGCCGGGGTTTCACGGCCCAAAATGACCTTAGCATTTCTCTACTGCGAACCTTCGTTGACTATTCCCAAAATAAGATTGAGAATGTATATATTTCATTGTTTGTGTGTTCTTTTCTTCTTTATATGAACAAAGAGAGTGCGAAAGAACAGAAATAGTTGGAAAAATATTATGGACTTCCGAAAGTTATTGAACATTTTTCCAAAAGAATTCATATTTTTCGCCTTTTCATCGAATACTACTCCAAAGAATGTAACCACTGATACACCACTGTTGAAATTGATTTGCATAGGTCCCATGTATGGGGTCACTTCTGTTTATACCATGAAGAGCATAAGCTACTCGATGACAGGGTTCGGATTCGAAATCTGGGGATAAAAAATGGCAATCAGGTTAGATCTACATACTAGTAATGCCTATGTGGCGGCCTTGTTTTTGAACCTCTATGCTGAGTTTGGGTCAAATTTAGGCACCAAAGGAAGATTATTTTTTTCCGGTTATGCTTTCCTTTTTCAAATTCTTGTGCTAACAGACCTGTTGATGCTAGTGGATTGAGACGAAACTATATATTACTTGGCTTACTCATTGATTTTGTGAATTGGAAGTTGAAACTCTGCAAGTTTTTCTTAGCCACGTGGTACAGTAGCACGAATAAGCGACCGGCTTAAAGTTATTCCGAATGTCTCGACCATCTCCCTACTGTTTTGCATTGCATTTCTTTGCATATCTTGTCATTATCAATGTCGCGTTTGATCCTACTGTTTAACACTCATTCATATATAACTGTTTTATATAAAAACTTGGCTTACTTTGACATGTTTTGTTATGGAAATTGCAGCTCAAATTTATCCAGCATATGTCGATTAATTATAGCCCGGAAAAACAACGATCCAAAAAGACCGGTGCCATTTCGAGGCGTTTCTCCGTGTAAGCAATTTCCGCTTGGTTTTTCTTCTTTGCTTTATATTTGATGTTACTATGCCGTGTATTTCTTGTTTATTTGCCATATTCTGTGCTCAGATATATCTTGTAGATTGCAACTCCGGACAAAGAATTACGCTGGTTAAGTCGAATATATATCTAGACAGGAATTCTTCTAGACTAGAAATTATATTTCTTCGCCTTTTGACTAAACTCCTAAATATCGAGCTTTTGATATCCATTTTGTTGTTGGTGCAAAAATTTATTACTGAGCAAAATTTACAAACCATATACAAAACTATTACAAATTTTGTATTTCGCACCAC
>MKEJ01094527.1:0-10673 GCA_001753735.1 Embelia ribes
GATTTGTTAAAAAAAGAGTAAACTTAAAAAATCAAAAACAAAAAATCAAAGCACCACCTGCAGAAACAAAATAAGTAGTAAGTGTTAGACAAGCCTGACAATGATTAGCCAATACCAAGTAAAGAAATATTAGAAAAGAACACAAAAAAACATGGCACGTGATATGCAAATCTACTAACTTTTGTCATAAGTGGCTTTTTCCAAGGATGCTACTTATAACATTTATGACAAACATACAAGATAGCTTATAAGTCTCATTGACCTTATGCAACTAAAATTGGTACATTCACTACTACTAAATTTGACACTTTTACGGATTTAGTGTGACCGCAAATTTACTAACAAAGCATAATGCCATGCCTGATTTCCCAATAATCTGGGAACATGACTATATAACAATTTTGACTACTCTTGAAAACACTTAAATTCTGAAAAAAGGAAATCAGTTGGTTGGCACCTCTCATTGATCTCCTAACACCTCGATTTTTCGAATAAGCCCGGGAGCCTAACATTTGAAGTACAAGAAGGAAGGGGTTTAATTGAAACTTTGGGCTTTCGGGTTGATTGGCTAATTGATGTGTCAATCGACTGATAAGAGGTGCAACTGTCCGACCCCTCTTATTTCAGAATTTGAAGTGATTTCGAGAGTGTCCTCAATTATATTTGATCACGTTTTCGGGCTCTTCAGAAGTCTGAGGCGTGACACATCCCACGAGCAACAATAAGTTAGCTAGAGGAAAGGGGAAGAAGAGAGAGAGAGGGGAGGAAAGAACTACCTAGGACTTAATAACTGTAGTGGCTAATATTGTAATTGATACAGAATAATTATTTGATTCATACTAAGCTGAAGATGGAGGTGGTAGCAAATTTGTTGGTGGTTGTGGTGGTGGTTGTGGTGGCCTCTTTCGCTTCTTCTTCTCGTAGCTAATCCCTCGGGCTTTGGCCTGAGAATCTCGGACCTCGCGCAGATATAGCCTCACTGCTCGAGCAGCAAATGGGTTTGCTTCGGGCTTACCTGTGGTTAAGAAAAATAATAAAAGTCAATTAAGTTTGAATTATTTGATGGGGTCACAAGCAAATATGTCAATTTTTTAGTTTTCAACTTCTAGCTCATAAGTTTTTTGGATAAATGAACTCAGAGCTTATTTTTCTTTTCTATAAAATTAACGAGATTCCAAAAATTCGATGCAAAATATATACCTTGTGTACTGCAATATTGATGAACTTCCTGGCTTAAAAAGAAAATACAAACATCGTAGACAGTATGCAGTGTCACATTATAGTTTCTAAGAAATTTTTGATAACACAATTGATTTTAAGCTGCAACAAATAATTTGGACACAATGAAGTTTATGCTAATGCATAACAAGTAACTTGCGGGAATATATACAATTAGAGCCACATTAGTATTTGAATGGAAAGGATTCACAATTTGGCGTATGTAATTATGTGCCACAACAAAATTAAGAGGAAATAACTATTATGTAGTCTTCTATATTCCAAATTAATATATTAAACTTCTTTCACATAAACACTCTTAAAATGCTATATATCAAATTGAAAATCACCTTGGTAAAAATTATGCAAAAACTCAAACAAGTACCAAAAAGATTTTTGGAAGGTTCAATGTACTAAAAAAAAAAAAAAAGTTTATGTTGCTATGCTTTTGGATTTAGCGAAGTCACCACCTTTATATATTACGTGCATTCTTTTTTCACTTTTTCACTCATTAAGAAGCAAAGTATCTTTAATAGTAGTGTCTGGTGTTAATTTTTCTTTTGATTGTTAAAATTGTGATTTCACCAACCAAAAAGGGAAGTATTATTGACCAATTTTACAACCTATGTCACAAGAAGTTCCACTCTTGTGATACAACTTTCTTTTAAACTTTGTGTCACGTTGCATTCTATGTGTTAAGCTATCACTAATGAGTAAGCATTGCTGACTAAATAAAAAGTGGGTGTAAAAAATACCAACAGTGGATAAAGAGCCACTACTAAATCACAAAAAAAAAAAAATTGTAGCCACTACTAAATCATAAAAAGAATGATATAGTGCCAATGATTGTAATCTTATCACCAATTCATGTCACTGATCCGAAAACTTCTGATAACAATTTTGTCATGTCACTAATTCACCACTTCGAACGAAAAAATTTCAATTACGAACGAAAGTTGAGTTAGCAAAAATTCATCGATTAAGGAAATTATGTTCGTTAAGGAGTAAGGACACATATTTTATCATTATAAACTTTCACTCATGACAGACAATGTGAAGAATGAAACTAACCCTGCCATTGCATCCTCTTAAGTAACCTGCCCGAGAACAAATGCCAAACTACAATTTCCTATGGCATTTTAACAGTAACATATAGCATATATGGTCTTAATATACGATGTGACGATCCGAACAGTTGTGTTGATCATATGCACCAAAACCCCTCACATCAAGGATCAGATAATTCATTAATTTCTCATTCAACTGGGGTTAATTTTGGAGTAGGAGGTGATAAAATTATTCAAAATTACAGAATTGTCATTGCGACATATACCATGTTAGTATCTTTCTCATAGCCGCACAAGAAATGGATATTGTCATCAGAAACAGTCTCGTTAATCACACAAATTGAAACCCTAACTTCGTGTCAAGTATCATAGATGATTCGTTAATGTCTTGTTAAACCAGATTTAATTTTGGACTGCTTTCATAATCGTTTTTTTTTTCATGAGCCAAAAAAGTTATTCAAAACTACAAAACTCCCACTATGGCAACAATTTATATCAACAAAATTACCTCCATTTTCTTCAAAGGCAGCGCGAAGTCGACCAATGAGGGCGTCGAGGCTGCCCCAGGCCTGCTTGAGAGGGCAGGGGCAGGGGGCGGGCGGGTTAGGGAGCCCGTAAAACGGGCACATGTTGATGTGAACCTTAGTCTTCCCGAACTGGTCGAGGTACCGGAGGAACTCGAGCACATGGGCCCCGCTGCACCTCGCAAGCGACAACGGCGGCCTGTGGTTCCGTAGGTACTGCCCGAACGTGTTCCAATCGCGCCGTTTCTGGTTCTCATACCGGCTCAGGGTGGCCGGGCTGGAAGTGTTTGATGACGACGATGTGGCGGCAGCCCCACTGCTGCCGCCCGAAGACGGTGATGACGTGGACAGTGTTGGGGGGACTACGAGTGCTGCCGCGGTGTTGATGCTTGAGATGTCTATTTCTTGAGGGATTGATAAATCCATAGGGTGAATTAGGGTTTTTTTGATAGGATGTTTGGATTTAGGGTTTTAGAGAGAGATAATTAGGGTTTGAGGTGATGTTGTTGATGAATAATAAAGGTGTAGCCCTGATCACTTATTTATTGACGATTGCTAGGGTTTTGGCTCTCATAGAGATTGAGAGAGAGAGATAGAGAGACTAAGGCTGAACTGAAGAAGGAAATGGAGGAGTTGAGATGGTTGATTGATATCACTTGGGTTTGATCATTTATGGAGAGTAGATGAGATCATACAGAGGAAAGAGAGAGAGAGAGAGAGAGAGAGAGAGAGAGAGAGATGTGGCGCTGCGTATCTCGTCGTCTGCGAGTTCCTTCGATCTTCACCGAATCTCCAAAACCCCTCTTTCTAAGATCTCTCTCTACCGAATCTGTAGGCCTCATCTGTTTTCCTCTATTGTTTCAAATGGTTTATAATATTGTACAGGTTAAGGTTAAATGAAATTAATCCAATGTAATTCTTTTTTTGTCTGGGTGATAGCAAAAAAATACTAATCTTTTGCGAAGTGTTTTTTTTTTTTCTCCTCGCATTTTATTGCTCAAATTTGAAGATTCAAATCAGCTGTAATATTTCATATGTAGAAATTATTCAAACTCCTTCGACACGTATGTGTTTAGATGTTGATTTGATCTTTTACTTAAAACTGGAATTCAAAGACACCGCGTAGTTAGTAAGATACGGAATGGAAAATACACAAAAGTTCAGCCTAATATATAAATTAATGATATAAAATTCCTAATAATATATTATTCTTATTTTCAAATGTTTTTCCCCAAAGTATAAAATGGAAAAATGGCTAAAAAATTGTGAATTATATATGTATTATATGGAATGAGTAAAAAATACACGTATTTTGATACGGTTCCACATCAATTCAGAATATGGAAGTTTTTTTCAAATATAGTACGTATGGCTATTAAACATCAAAAGTTCGTGAATTTACTAAATGGATTAGGCGGTGGTACAGTTCAATACCTAATTGTCAGTACCTGAATTGTTTTTCTTAGCTTTGCTGTTCTGCCTGTGATTGTTTCTTTAGCAGGCAATTCGTATTTGCTTGAAAACTTTCAGTCTTTTAGAAACAACATATCATTTGCTTTTTGTGGCTAAAAAAAGAATTATTGATTTTCTATTGTTGCTTGAAATTTTGATACCATCACCATTTCTAATTCAGGCTTAAAGAAATCAAATAATTAATTTCATTCCCCCTGCTTGTGATTGCTCCTTTAGCATACCGTTGTGACTTCGTTATATGTGTCGTTAATTGGGTTTTCAAATGTGGATAATTGTTGGTGAATATTGTTTAATGGCAGAAGGGAGGACGATCCTCGTATACTGTGGTAGATCATACGTATGATGCCGTGGTTGTGGGTGCTGGAGGTGCTGGGCTGAGAGCAGCCATAGGGCTCTCTGAGCATGGATTTAACACTGCTTGTATTACTAAGCTCTTCCCTACTCGCTCACACACTGTTGCTGCTCAGGTAATTTTCTGTGCCACTAAATCGTCTTGCTTCTTCTGCACGTTTAGCAATTTGTGCTTCTCGTTAGTTTATTTCCTTGCAAATCAGAAAATGCAGCTGGGACCTGGGATAGACGCTTACTAAAAAATAAAAAAATTGATTCTTTGTCAGTGGGTTTCGGGATTGTAATTTTCGAATGAAGCATGTTTGTCTAGCAAGTTTATTCTCTATATTGCATTGATCACTAAAACTAGCTTTGCAGCATAAGTACTATTATTATGCATTTGCTAAATAATTTTCAAGGGTTTGGAGGATTTATATGAAGCACTGAATTAGGTGATACCATTACAATTGTGTCGGGAGTACAATATTTCCTTTTAGTGGGGAAAACTTTAAACTTTCGAACTAAACACGTTTGTCTGGTAGGCGTGTGCTGCATGGGCAATGACATGTATTGTTCTTATGTTTAGGATCATATGTCACGACGAAGTAACATCGAATCACCTTTTCCATAATGGTCTATCTACATGTAAATCTGTTTACGAGATGGATGCAAGTTTAATTATTAATGGCATTACGTTATTGCAGGGAGGCATAAATGCTGCGTTAGGGAATATGACTGAGGATGACTGGAGGTGGCATATGTATGACACCGTAAAGGGCAGTGACTGGCTTGGTAAGGATTTGGTCTCAATTGCCTATTGCTTTTCACAATCTATTGTTTGTTGGAGTAGTTTTCCCTTTATAAACTAGGAAAAAGCCGCTTAAGTTTAAAGTAATTACTGTCCTACTCGGATGCAGAAACCAATTTCAATCAGATTTATTTGTTGTTAGGCTCTTAGGGGGTTTTTCTGTTGCTTATCCTTTCTCCTGTTACTGCCTTTCCTCATTTATTCTTTTTTGTAGTTTTTACTCATGGTTATGTAACTAACAGGTGACCAGGATGCCATACAATATATGTGTAGAGAAGCACCGAAAGCAGTGATAGAACTTGAGAACTATGGCTTGCCATTTTCCCGTACTGAAGATGGTAAAATATATCAAAGGGCATTTGGCGGTCAAAGTTTGAACTTTGGCAAAGGTTAGACATTCCACTTTATAATCCTTTTTTTTCCTCAAAAGACTTATTATGTGATTTTCTATGATTATTTATCTGATATTGGCTTCCCAACATCATCTGTAGGTGGACAAGCATATCGTTGTGCTTGTGCTGCTGACAGAACAGGACATGCTTTATTGCATACTCTTTACGGGCAAGCAATGAAGCACAATACCCAATTTTTTGTTGAATATTTCGCTCTCGATCTAATAATGGGCAGTGATGGTATGTTAATGCTGCACTGTTGTTCTCATGATTAAGATTTCACTATATTGGTTTATTTTATTTTTTAACTGAAGGGAGGCAATATAGCTTGGAATGTTTTGCTTCATAGTTTTAGACAACTGGTACTTTTGATGAAATAAACAAGGTTGAAATGGCATAATGAAATTATGCTGCTTTTGATGACGAAAATTTTTTAAACGATTAGTCCAAGTTTGGATTTACTTAAGGTTGTAGAAGAAAATAAATAACGAGCATCCTCCTTGTAGGATGGTGAAACCAGCACACTGCTTATTCTAAGTGCACTTTTTATGGTACAACAAGGCCTTTATATCCAATTACCCAATTCTGCTCTTAAATTTTTGTCTTGTTACTTTTCTACTTTGTGGTTTCTTGCAATTAGCTACTATGAAGATGGCTGTCCGTAGACTTCGTAACGTAAAAATTGAATACAATAGCATACACTTGCATTTAATGAAAAGCCAACTTAGCCCCAAAAGCTCCAAATATTGTAGGATCCTAACTTGTGATGACATGTACAAAATCTGAAATATATAGGTTTGTTACATAGCGCGGGAG
Source organism: Embelia ribes (assembly GCA_001753735.1). Taxonomy (NCBI): domain Eukaryota; kingdom Viridiplantae; phylum Streptophyta; class Magnoliopsida; order Ericales; family Primulaceae; genus Embelia; species Embelia ribes. The sequence goes on from MKEJ01094527.1 coordinate 6,629, forward strand.
CATGTTGTTTTTAACTATCTAAAATCAAATACATACTCTTCTTTAAACCCTGTTGTGATTTTGTATATCAGGCAGTTGTCAAGGAGTAATTGCATTGAATATGGAGGACGGGACCTTGCACCGTTTCCGTTCAGCATCAACAATTTTAGCCACTGGGGTATTCATCTGTCATTTTAGTGTATTGACTTGAAGCAGCAAACTTTATACATAATATGGTTATATCTTTATTATGGTTCTTTAGGGTTATGGAAGGACATATTTTTCTGCAACCTCAGCGCATACATGTACTGGTGATGGCAATGCGATGGTTGCACGTGCTGGGCTTCCTCTCGAGGTCTGTTCTTCTTTTCTGATTTTTGTCTTATTGAAAATGATACTTTTGTTTTTTGGCGAGTATGTATGCATTTTATAACACGCTAATCCTTGTGTCTTCTTCTTTCAGGATCTTGAGTTTGTACAGTTCCACCCCACGGGTATATATGGTGCTGGATGCCTTATCACTGAAGGTTGGTGTTTCAAATTATAGTTATAAAATTAATATATGATATGTGGTGATGCTTAGTAAATTTGATAGTTGATCATTAAGTTTGATTGTTGAATACCATCACTCCTTGTTTAATGATTCTTTAATATATATTTCCTTGAATCGCGAAAATCAGTGTTTACTTATGTTGGTTTGTTCCATGTTAATGAGTTTCCCGATATCTTCTTTTTTCTGGTCCTTTTCTTAACTTGTAGGATCTCGAGGCGAAGGTGGTATATTGAGGAACAGTGAAGGTGAGCGGTTTATGGAACGGTACGCCCCTACTGCTAAGGATCTTGCTTCAAGGGATGTTGTTTCAAGGTCTATGACTATGGAAATTCGAGAAGGTCGTGGTGTTGGTATGTTTCCTTCTACTACTGCATTAAGCTTCCATGCAATCATCATCGTCATCCAAGCCTTGAAAATCCCAATAGATTGGGGTAGGCTAAATTGAACAAATTAAGCTTCCATGCATTGGTGTATAAATATTTTTCCATTTGATTCCAAATTTACTTTTTTATTTCACTGTAGGACCTCTGAAAGACCATATTTACCTCCACTTAGATCACTTACCACCAGAAGTCTTAAAGGAGAGACTTCCTGGGATCTCTGAAACTGCTGCCATCTTTGCTGGTGTTGATGTTACAAAGGAGCCAATTCCTGTTTTACCTACTGTTCATTATAATATGGGTGGCATACCGACTAATTATCATGGAGAGGTAAACATTAAATGTAATGCTTATTGTTTATGTAACGTAATATTTTTGTTTCTAGTTAATAATTCATAAACTATGCACTCCGTTTTCTAGTAAGTGGCTTTGTCCTATTGTACCAGGTAGTGACCATTAAAGGGGACAACCCGGATGCGGTTGTTCCTGGACTAATGGCTGCTGGAGAGGCAGCATGTGCATCTGTTCACGGTGCCAATCGCCTCGGTGCTAATTCTCTTCTTGATATTGTCGTTTTTGGCCGAGCTTGTGCAAATAGGGTTGCTGAGATTCAACGACCTGGTAAGTTGTATCGCCAAGTGTTTGAGGAGTAAAACCAAATAATGTAACCTACCCTTGGCTTTTACTCTCAATCACTCCAATACCTCACTTTTCAAGCATAGCAATTGCTTCGAGCCTGATTTTTACTTCAGTTGTACTGAAGCCTTTTTTAAATCTTCTTTGACCTATCCATTTGTTGCAAGTGTTAACGAATATGCTTGATTGCGACTGGAAGTAAATGTCATGGGCTTATCTTCTATGATTAAAAATGAGGAACAATGTCGAGTTGTGAATTAATTTAGAGTAGGTTAGCGTGTGAAGTCTCAGGCGCATTCACTTATGAGCAGGGCAGAAACAAAAGCCTTTGGAGAAGGATGCGGGTGAGAAGACTATTGCTTGGTTGGATAAGATAAGAAACTCGAACGGTTCCATTCCAACTTCTAACATCCGTCTGAATATGCAAAGGATTATGCAAAATAATGCTGCTGTGTTCCGGACACAAGAAACGTTAGAGGAAGGTATGCAGTGGGAACAAGTAACCTCATTTTTTTACATTGAAGAGAAGATTGACGGAAAACAATGTTTAGTTCCTTACCCTCATAATTTTATGAGTTTAGCATATTATTGCAATCATTGATATGTTGTGGCTGGTAGAAATGAGGGCAATGGAATTAAGTAAGAGCTTGTTTTATATGTCTGGTGTGTTTCAGGTTGTCAATTGATCGATAAGGCATGGGAAAGCTTTCACGATGTGAAGTTGAAGGATCGAAGTTTGATATGGTAAAGTTTATATTCAGTCTATTGGTTATCATGTAAAACCCCCTTTCGTGACGATTGCATATTCAGATTTTACGTACGTACTTTTAAAATTTTGAGATACTATTTTAATTCTGAAATGTAAAATACTTACCTACACAAGTCATTTATGCATATTGATGTTGAATCTTGACCAGGAACTCGGACCTCATTGAGACTATTGAGTTGGAAAACCTTTTGATCAACGCTTGTATCACCATGCATTCTGCTGAAGCTAGGAAGGAGAGCAGAGGAGCACATGCCCGTGAAGATTTTACGGTTGGTTACAATTTGAATTCATTTTCACTTATAATTTTGTCCTTGCTTTGATGTGCTCATGGAATTAAAATGCCTATTTGTTTCTGCAGACAAGGGATGATGCAAATTGGATGAAACACACTTTGGGGTAACTCTTCATGTTATTGTCCCCTAGTCTCGTTTTCTTACTTCTCTTTGGCCATGATTATTGTAAATTGTCACTCCTTTTGTTCATTAGCTAACTAGGGTGTGTTGACTGTGATATGTAGATATTGGAAGGAGGAGAAGGTTCGGCTAGATTATAGGCCAGTTCATATGAACACATTAGATGACGAGATCGAGACATTCCCACCCAAAGCTCGCGTATACTGATCTATTAACGGGTGAGAGTGAAGACAATACTTTATCGGTCATTTGTAAGGTAGTATCACAATAAATTGTTTGAAACCTGGAAATCTGGGAACAGTAGTTGAATTTTTGCAGGCCAATTTTAGCTAATTTCGTAATTAAGTGTTTGAAAACACCGAAATCTAGAACAATTGTTGAAGTCTGCAGCTCATTTGGTAGCTAATATTCCAATAAAGTGTTCGAGAAACCAGAGTTGTACGGGCACTGATATAATCGACTTTGGTTTTTGTTGTGCAGTTGAGATAATTCTTACCGTGTAGTCACTAATTCGAGGCATGATAGGCTTGTTATCATGATATTCTTAGGGTTAGTGTAGTATTGCTTTTTGTTGGCCGCTTCTATTTTTTTATTGGAAATTGTAGCTCGTGCTTGGTTAACTTATAATACTTTCTTTTAATAATTTGCTTATGTTTTTCTAATGGTGCTTTTAGAAACAATATTAGAGATATTTTGAAAAGTTGCTTTTGCTTTTTTTTTTTATTAGTTACCATAATAATCTCTATTATACTTCTTGCATACCTCATATGTACGGACTTTTGTCTTCTATAATAGAAAATAATATTTTATAAAATATTATATTACTTATTAAAATAATTTTTAAAATTTATGTACCAAACATTAAAATTATATATGTTTTTAGAATTAATTTTTAAAAATAGCTTTAAAAATTGTATTTTTAAAAGTATTAGTATTTCCAAATTAGGCCCTTAAATTTTCATATACAAATATGTGTATTTGCATATGAATGTATGTTAGAGAAAGACGCAAAATCAATGTGTGGGCCACTATATCAAAATTACCAAAATTACAAGTAAATTTAAATTATGACATAAACATGAAATATACAAATGTACTGAAATCACTAACAGTACACTCAGTTTAAATGTAAAAAGTGCCATAATTAACCTAGAAAATCTCGATAATAATGTGGTTAGATGTTTATGTCAAACGACTTATGAAAAACAACTTCTTGATAGGCTTTATTAGTTTTATACATTTCCACCTTAGGAATCAATCTTCTTATTTATTTACTTACAGTATTGAGTAAAGGCCTATTACATAGAAAAAGAAA
>MKEJ01094530.1:0-11664 GCA_001753735.1 Embelia ribes
GTAATAAGGGTGTTTTAGAAGTCTTAAGCACGCCGTGTAATGTCCATGTATATATGCAAATATTTACATTTTGTCAAGGGAATATACAGCCGAAGGACCATGTTTTGGGTGTGGTGTATTAGTGGATGTATATGTAAATGTTTAACCGAAAAGGAGTGCTATAAACACACATGTATTGATATTATGGTTAAGAAGCTTTGGATTAAAACTGAAGATGAAAAATTTTCAGAACCTAAAATAGCGGAACTTGTATTTTGCACTATCTATTGGCAGATATACAACTTTTCAAAGTATGTTTTAGGACAAAATGTAAAGAGACTTTCAAAATGCTTCTAAAATGAAAAATTTGTCGACTGACCACTTCTATTAGTCAACATACTTCCCTGTTCCAATTATTGAATTCTTAGAAACATTATATATCACTTACTAGGATTTTCAGAGACCAGGCGTGACATAGTAGATCTATTAATAAGAGTTGGAATAAAAAAGTTAGTTGCCTATAAGTGATGGTGGATGAAATGGTAATTCATAGATACCGTCCTTATACTTGATTTAGGACGTCAGCCGCGAAAGAGAGAAGGCGAAATAAAATCTAGATAACTACAGTTGATTTTATCCCCCTATTGAATCAAACTTGAAATAATATAGGGGGAAAAAAAATAAATGCAACAATAAAATTTAGGATCACATATACTCGGTAATAATTGGAACCGGAAACATAATGGCTCCAAATCTACTTACAAGATACTAATAACGATTTGATTGATTCAAAAAAGGTAGGCAAAGTACTTGAATTATGATAATTACACTACACACAAAGGAATATGAAATGAAGGAAATTTTGCATAGATCCAAATAAATCTTACTCCTCCAATTGTTGTTTTTGATAAATGGTGAGACGAGAACGATTGCCTCCACGGTTATTCGAGGCGTTCTCCTCATCACGCAATCCATTGGCATTACCTCCCAAAATAACATTCATCATTTTCACTCTGCAATGAAGAATTTAAGGATTTCTGCTTTTAGGACACGAATCTACCCCCACTCTCAACTTTCTTTTTTCTCCAGTAATTTTTTACCAACATTGGAATACACTTATATATAATCCACACATACCATAAATGTGAATTTCCTTGTTAAATGCAATAAGTCAAAGCCATTAATATTTATAATTGACATTAAATTATAATTAACTTTTTGCGTCCCGATTCACTGATGAAAAGTTATTGGCTTTTTAAAGATAGCTTTTCACATTTATGAATGCCTACCATAACGATTAATGTTCCCGAATCAGAAAAACAATGGATGCATGCGAGCACAACTCTTTTTGAAGACAAAACATAGACCAGGAAAGAAAGGACACACTAAAAATGTGTGTCGTGTCCGACATGTATCGGACTCACATTCTATTCGGACACTTTGAAATATGTCCAGACACTCCATTTGATGAGACTCTTAAATCACTTTTTAAAAAAACATAAAGCGTAAGAACCCATACAGCATAGCCAAAGACAATGAAATGCCGTTAAATAAAACTTGAGTTGAAATTTGATTCAATACATGCAAATGTTAATAATAAAATGTAAATTGCATTTCAATATGTCCTATATGAAAGGCCCAGTGCACAAAACTCTAGCATTGCGGATTTTGAAGTACACAATTTTACCCATATTTCCAAGGAGGTAGTTTCCAACGGGACAAACTCATGACCCACAAGTCGTGTCGTGATGGAGGCATGGGATCCTATCAATCCGGAAGATATTGTCCCCAGGTAGATAGTTTAGTATCCAGGGGAAAAGAGAAAAAATATGCTTGCATCGTAACATTTTGATGGTTGGATGTTCAGCCATTGGCTGTGGGATCCTACCTACGCAGAAGACAAATAAACATGTAAATCAATTTTGAGAACCCTCTAGTCCTTACTTAAAATGAGAAACTTGAAATTTGCAATATCTTTGACTGCAGAAATGGACCAAAATGTGAAACGGATGTTGAAGCTAATCGAAGATGAAGCAGACTCATTCGCGAAAAAGGCTGAGATATATTTCAAAAAGAGGCCAGAGTTAGTTGCCCATGTTGAAGAATTTTATCGAATGTACCGGGCTCTAGCTGAGAGATATGACCAAGTGACTGGAGAACTGAGGAAAAATGTTCCACACTCAGATCTCCAGTCACAGGGTTCGGGCATGTCAGATACCGGTTCCGAGCTTAATTCGTCTTTGCCTTCACCCGATCAGAGGCGTAAATCAGGTCCCCGAGCTGCTGGGTTCGATGTTTTTCTTGGTTCGGGCGGTAGTAGTTCTGATTTTGGCAATAAAGAAGATGATTCATCTACGTTTGATTATGAATCGGGATCAGATGACTCGTCAATTAATAATTTTCCGGTTGCTCCGATTGATGGTGATGAAAAAGTGCTGCGTAAGAAGGTTTTTGAGTTGGAGGCTGAGCTTCGTAATGTGAGAGAGAAACTTAGGAGGCAACAGGAAGAGGGTGGGGAGTGTAAACACAGAAGTCTTGAGGACTTGCTAAAGAAAATCGAAGATTATGAGAGAGATATGAGAGATTCGAGAGAGAAGATCCGCAGTTCTGATGAAGAGATTGCTAGATTAAAGTCCAAGCTCCAGAGGATTAGTTCTCACAAAGTTGCTAATTTGGAAATAGGCGAAAATGGAAACAAAAACGATTTATTTGACCAAGGAGAAAGGATTGATGAACTTGAAACAACACATGAAGCAGAGATTAAAATGACTAAAGAAAAGCTGAAGGGGTCAGATGAAGAGATGGCGAGTTTGAGACATGATCTTGAAAATAGCAAGTCGTCTATACAACGCTTACAAGATCAACTAAAAATAGCTCAAAAAGATGCTACAATGTGGAAATCAAAGGTTGATAAAGAGCATAGGGAGGTGTCGAAGCTGCAGGACCGAATTTCAAGGTACAAAACTAATTTGTCGGAACGAGACCAAGAAATCAGAGCTTTGAGAGAGACGGTTTCAAATGCAAACAAGAGCTTGTCCGATGAAAACCTGGAACTGCAAGCTGAAATTACTAAGTTGACTAAAGAACGTATGTATTTACAGGATGATATAAAAGAATGGGACCTTCGTTGCCAAACTTTAGAAGAAGAGGTGAGACGAGTTAAGGCTGCAAAAATGGAGATTGAAGAGGCTCTTCAAGCTGAGATCGAGCAATTGAAGATAGCGTTTAAAGTTGAAATGGACGAGATCAATGAGAAAGTTAAGATACTTGTCGAAGAGGTGAGTTATAGAGATGACAAAATCAAACATTTGGACAGTCATCTAAAACAACTTCATATGGAGCATGTTGAGTTGATTGCTAGAGCTGAAAAGGCACATAAGCTGGTGGAAGAATTGAACTCAAAAGTGGCCGAGTTAGAGAAAGAAATTGAGAAACAAAAGGAGACCATACAAGAAGGCGCTGAAGAGAAAAGGGAGGCTATAAGACAGCTTTGTTTCTCTCTCGAGCATTACCGAGATGGGTATCAACACCTTCGGAAGGCCTTTATAGGGCACAAGCGACTTCCAGTGATGGCCTCCTAATTTTCAGTGTGGGACCTTTTGGGTGTATCGCCTTTCTCGGGAGTTCTTTTCTTGTTTCTTGTTTCCCCTTTTTACCATAAGTTTTTCTATCTCTTACAACTTAAATTGCATTTTCTGGGTGAGCTTTTACTTTTTCTTTCTTTTGGGGAGCGTGGGGAACTGCTAAGAAAGCTTGGCGTCTGAGTTTGCTTTTGAAGATAAAAAAAGCAAATTCAGTTGCATAAGAAGGTATCTTATGGTTGGTGAGTGAACAGAGCATACTCTCTAGTACCTGTTTTAAGAGCCAAATGTTTTGATTGCTTTTGAAAATGATAAATGCAACTTCAGTTGTATGAATATTATAAAAATAAAAATAAAAAATACCACTCCAACTAAACATGTGAGTATTCAAGTCTGTAAAAATAAAAATAAAAAATACCACTCCAACTAAATATGTGAGTATACAAGTTTGTAAAACTAAAAATAAAAAATACCACTTTGGCTCCATATCTGTAGGGCTTTACGGGTAACAAAGCGACAATGAAGTCAACGGTGAGGATAACTATTCAAGAACAAGAGGCAGTTACGAAATGAAATTTGGGGCGTACGCAGAAGTTGGCAATATCAGATATCAAACATATCAAACCGTGACTTCGCAACCTAATAAAAAGTGATATAGTGACCACTACCACCGTTAGATATTTGTCTTACAATGGCAAATGATATCATTCAATTAACTAGCACTACCATTGGTATAGTTACAATCAGATGTATGGTTACCAACGATAGTACTATTAGTGCGCAACCCTGTAATTTAATTCTATTATTTATGTAAATGACACTAAATATATTATATTTACTTATAAACATGATACTAAATATATTATGTTTACGTTATTAATGGAGTGGTGGAATGACTTGATACCTAATGCGGACGAGTCGTAATAGTGTTAATAAGAATTAGCCATAAGTTATGATCTAAGCATATGTAGACGATATCTATGAAGTAGTGTGCATTGCATTGTATGCATGTGAACGCAACACAATCATAATGCGCAAATAAAAAGATACGCGGCGAATCATGATGAGTATGTAAGATGATCTAAAATATGGCACAACATAAAGCATGAGAAGAATCGTGGAAGTAATCATGCGAAAGCGAAGCATGCGAAAACTCGTAAAATGTGATAATATGACGTAAGTAGATTTGATCGAAAAAGTATAAGAATGCAAATTGGGGAAACATAAAATGGCGATTGGCGATTATGCAATTGGCGTTTTGCAAAAATAATAAACTAGTTGCATTCAGCAGATGTTCCGTTGAAGTCACACACATGACTTTGAGTGTGGAGAAGCACCCATTTCAAAATATTTAATCATAAAGTCTCAAGAAAATGCGGTCTTGAGTTTGCGAAATATTTTTCCCAACCCAACATTCAGGACCCAATATGTCTAAATATGATAGGCGTGTGGATGTGATGATACGATATGCAACATGATGTGATGGGAAATAATGTGGTGTGATGACAGTTGATGCGGCGTGACAAGGCGATGCGTTGACAATGAGGTAGTGTACCGAAGAAAAAGATGTGATAAAACGAATAAAGAACCTAGGATATTTTTCTGAAAAAGATGTATTCAACGATTTCGAAATTATATGATTCTTTTTAAACACATTGTTAAATTTCGTTTTGAATCGATATGCGTGTTACTTTTACTCAAAAAATATTATAACCATCTATTTTGCTTATTGCGTAAAAACTTAGCAGATAGAGGAATAATGATCCGATCATCATCGCACAGATCAAGAAAGAAGTGGTGAAGGTGTGGATAAAGACTTAAAGATAATTGGGGCCAGTAAGATGATAGAATTTAGCATTGGTAGAGTAAATTTGGTAAGATGTGGCCTTGTCGACCTTAATTGTATATAGTTTCCTCTGAACATTTGAAAGTTATAAAATACAGGAGAAGCCTTGGAGTAAGTAATGTGTGTGCTGACATCTTATGTGTATCCAAGCATGTAAACAATTAAGTTTTCCCCTTTTATATGGTGATGTGATGTGTAAAGACTCACGTGCCTGGTCTTTCGGATCCGGGGCGTAACAAAAAAAATTGATACATTCAGTTTAAATTTTGAGTTTATTAAGGTCAAAATAGTAAGTAAGCTTAATTCAAGAGTTAAGCAACCAAATGTTGTCTATTTTTAAGTTTCAACCAAACAAGCCTAATCACTTTGATAAATTTAATTTGTTGGAGAAAGAGTAAGAGAGGGTGAAAGAGCTTTGCCGTTGTGAGTTCTATAACGCTATTTAAATAGTGTAATAGTAAGGAATCCGTTCTGACCTTAGAAACATAATTCAACAACAAAAATTGCAAAAGTAAATTTATAATTATATATATTAGATTTTGTTTATGTGGTTTAAAATTGGTTTCTCACGTCTACATCATTTTAAATAGTGTTAGCGGTTTCTTTCTTGTTGTACTCCACTGTTCAATAAGAATTTGATGGCTTAACTTGAAACACACTTTTATACAATTTTAAATGTAAATTTTAACCCCCAAGAAAAAATTGATTTGACTTTGTAATTAGAAGGGATTATAAGAGTAGTTGACCTTATTTTGTAATAATCCTATTTCTTAAAATAAAAATGTTTAATTAATTTCTAATGTTCAAAATTAAAAACGTATTCAATTATTTGGATCCAGGGTAGCCCGACAGAGATATTGGGTCGTTTCTATCCAGCACATTCTGACCATTAATTTTCGAATCAACAATTGAGATTAAATAAATTTTTTTCATTTAAATTTTTTTTGAAAATTCTTGTATTCAATTCCAACCTCTAATTTCAAATTTAACAGAAATCAACAGCCCGAATATATTGGGCATGAAACTGCCCAAAACGTCTGACAGATACCCGGTCCCTACACCAATTATGTAGTTGCTAATAGTTGGAGGTCTTTTCATGGGGGGGAAAATAGGACAACTGTTGTGGAAGAAACAGAGAGTTGATGGGGGAAGAGTATGTGGGTGTAATCATTATAAATTCTTCTTCTTTTTGCGGGATTTGAGAAATTTGGTATCTTAGTAGATTGTAATGTGTACGAAAGATGTGAAAATTGACATATTAGTTTTCTGGATTTTATTCCTCCTTAAGCATAATACAATTTTATTCCTCTTTTGTTTAAATTCTTGTACTATTCTTGCTACTCCCTGGCCAAGTCGACAAATTATGTGGTTCCTTTCTATTTTTGAATTTCAAAAAAATATTGAATACTTTTTTATTTGGGATGGTTAATCGTTACAAAATTAAACATATTATAATTATTATCTCTCATAATTATTAGATCCAAAAATAAGATAAAATTTGAGCAAAATTAGATAAAATTCGGGGGCTGTCAAACAAACTCTATTATTCAAAAGTTTTAGAGACTAAATTAGTTTGAGTTTATTTCCCCTAAGAAATAGTTCCTAGTTCTATGATTGCACTCTATCTAGGATTTTACTTTGTTAGTCTTACCATGGGAAGGTGGACAAGTTTACACGGCCTACATTTTTGGTGTTTGTATTTTCCTATTATGCAACAGATTATTATTATTATGTATACCTTTTGACATGATATATTATCTCAATTTTAATTTTGTGATACCACAAACAAATAGTTTACATCCAGTGACTTTAATTAGTTCAAATTAATAATTAAGGCCACCTAGTAGGAGTCTATTTTATGTAGAGAATGACTCGTGTATAAATAATTTTGATATCATTAATTTCTACTACATTACTAATTTGTGGAGACGTAATTAAATTGATAATATATATAAACGATAATATGTAGCAGTGAAAAGTTGAATACTATCATTGGGTATAGATTTGGCAGGATTTGAGAAGCTAATCATTTCCAGCCCTACCATCAAAACACTAGACATGGATGGAAATATTTTGATAGACCCCAAAAACCCTACCACTCATTACAACCAAGACTTCTCCCTTCTCCTCTCTCTCTCTCTCACTATATATATATATATATATATATATATAATTTAATTGTAACTTTTAAATAAAAAAGATAATTTATTTTTGATTTGAAAAAAAATTATATTCATTCAACTTATTTAGACCATGCAAAGTAGCAAATAAGTTGAGCTTCAAAATTAAATAGTTAAATACTGTCTAATTTAAAAAAAAAAAAAATCAACGGAAGCTTTTATGCTGCGGCTAAACAATCCCATTATGTGCACACTTGACCTACATTATTTGCTTTTGATTAATTACTTTGTGATTTTTTTGGAACATTTTTAAGTACATTTTTTAAATTTTGTTTGGTCTCCTAATTATTAGAGTTTTACCTTGAAATTTTGAGGCAAATCAAGTACTAATAGAAAAGCGATTGAAAGCATCACTTAATTGATTCATATATTTATACTACTACTAGAATATAGCCCATGCAATGCGTGAATTATTTTAATTTTTTTGTATTACATTAATTTAAATATTTTATTAAAATAATTTTGATAATTTATTTTTTGATACGATGTATATTTATATTTCTTTTCCAGTGATCATATATTTATAAAAGATCTATTCGTAGGATTTATATTAAGATAATATTTTTGCAAAAAATTAATGACTATTTAGGTTAATTTTAGGTATGTGAAAATCTAGCCATAAAAAATATTTTAAAAAATTAATATTGATTAAAATAATATTTTAAAAATTTATGGAGAATCTTACATTGATAGAAATTAATTCATAAAAATATTTATTTACTAATAGTATTTTTATTCTTAAATAGAAGTATAATTTTAGTAATTTTTATTATAATAAGTTGTTTTATAGTTATGTGAAGATATATATGAATATTTTGGGGATGTGCTTGGTTTTATATGAAATTTAATTTTAATAATTTTTGCTATGATTAGTTGATATATATGTATATAATTTTAATATTTTTTATTATGGTAAATTGATATATATGCATATAAGTTTACTAATTCCTATCACAGTAAGTTTTATTATTTTAAATTCTAATTTCACGGGACACATACTTGTTTTTAATAATTTCTAATATGGTAAATTTATTATTTTAAATTTTAATTTCATAAGACAAGTGTCAAGTAATTGTGCAGACTAATATTGTGAATAGGGTGAAAATAATTGGAGGGGATAACTTTCATATACACATGAAGATATATCTTCGAAGATGATGTGAGGGTGAGGAGGAGTGTGCATCGGTTTGGGTCACCCAAAACCCAAATTGAACTAATACACTTTGGTTCTGATTTTTTACTCAAAATTTGAGTTCGGATTTTAATTTTAAAAAAATTTCGATTTTTTAAATTTCGGGTTCGGGTTTATTTTTTGAAAACCCAAAAACATCCGAAATCCGAAATATTAAATAAAAAAAATACATATATGACTATAACATATATAAATTCATATATATCATTATTGTTATCAGTGTATTGATTGAATCTATATATATACATATAATTGATTAATATTTTGTTGCAGTTTTTCTCCAAATCAATTGGAACTATTTTGATTAATTGGGATTTGAGTTTCTAAATTGTAATTGTTGTTTATATTGTGGTTTATAAACATTTGAAGTGGTTTTGTGAACATTCAAATTGATTTGTGAATTAGTTCTGAAATTTCGGGTTTTATGAAAATTTCGGGTTCAGCCCGGTATTAAAAAGTTCGGGTTCGGTTCGGGTTTTGAAATTTTCTGGTTCAGGTTCGGTTTAAAAAAAAATTAGTTCCATTTTTCGGATTTTGGATTTCGGTTCGGGTTAACCGTTGGACACTCATAAGGGTGAGGAGTAGAGAAATTTGTAATTTCGTTTCTCATAAACTTTCTTTTTCTTATTTCTACATAAAGTATCTCACGGTCTTTACATATTGAGTAGGCTCACAAAAGTTAAATGAGAATGAAACATCAATTTTACTAAATCCAACCTAATACTAACTTATTACCATGAAACTCACACATTTATTCTCAGTTACTAATGTGAAACTTGCACCATAATGCTCACTCTTTACATAAAATTCCCATTCACCTACTAAAAATATAGTAATTCATAAAAAAAAAAAACAACTTTCATTCACACTTGTTCATCCATTATAAATCTAATTCATCAGTATCTAAAGGTTAATGAAAGTGCCACTTCTTTGAAAATGGTATAATTACTAACAAAATAGGAGTATATAAAAATCTTAACAAAAGTATGCAATATAGGGATCAAATTTACTATTAAAGAGACAAATAAATATTCCCTACGTCCACAAATAGTTGTCAAATATGACAGGACAAATAATTTTATGCAAAAGTTAAAAAATTATTTTTTAAATTTAAAAAGAGATTTTAAAGACAAATTTATCCTTGCATGTTTAAGTCTTATTATTGCCCCATAATAATTACTAAAAGAGCAATATTGACAATTACTTGATTTTGTAATGATTGTTCTATATCAAAAATAAAAAGTGTTAAAATAATTTTGAATAGTCCAAAAAATAAATATAATTAATTATTTATAAACGGATAAAGTATTATATTATGCTTGTTACACAAAGGTTGAAAAGTCATTTCACATATATGTAATAGTGTACAACTTTAACGTGGTTTTCCTTGTGAAAAATTCCGTTTGATCCATTTGAATTTTGATTAAGATTGATCAAATAATTCAGGCCATTGTCAACCTTATGATATACATACTTTTGGTAATGGCCAGTATTCTTTGTTAACCTACACAAAACATATATCGATGGAGAACTCAACAAATATATATATTAATATATATATATGTATGTGTGTGCGCGCGCGCACGCGTACAAAAAAAAATTCCGAAGTTAAATATCTAATTTTTCTATTAAAAACAAAATGGACCTGACATTTTGTCAAGGTGTTCGTTTACCATCTGTTTTTATACTAGTTTCCTGAAAACAATACCATAATCAACAACTCATAAAAAGGGAAAATAAACCATGAATTTCTCATAAAAAGGGAGCTCATAAGTGACTGTCATAATATTGGTTGTAGGGATCGCTTAATTGCTGTTTTTAAGTAAATAATTCTATTTATTTCAATCTAAAAACAAAATTAATACATCAAACTTAAAACTTTCAGCTTATTTAAGTCAAAACAATACATTAACTTAGTTTTAAAGTTGAGCACCCAAATAATGTTCAATTTTTGAGCAAAAAAAATTAATACATTAAAATTTACAAGCTACAGTCAAACATCTTCATAATTGGAACTTCCAATGTGAAATCTATACTATAATATTTATCTCCTTTTTGCTTGTAGAACGTCCAAAAGGATAAAAAAATCATTCATAATTTAAACTTCAACTACTAAATACACTACTCAGTAGACTTTTAGGATTTATATAGTCTTTTAGAGAGAAAAGAGTGGGAAAATGGTGATAAGGAGAGAGAAGCGACATATGGACTCACGTCCCCAGAGATTCCAAATAGAAACCCTAAAAATAAAAATAGGGATATTTTATACATGTGTAGGAATTTTTTATATACAATATTCATAACTTAATATATGAAAAAATAATAATATTAATATATAAAAATTAGAATTAATAGCCTCTTTTTTATTTGTCAAATCCTGAATTGGCATGTATAGAAAATTTTGTATAAGAAATTGCACACAATTCTTCTTAAAAAAATCCACATAAATATTAAAATAATATTATATACATGTATATCCGGCGGAGGAAAGGAACCGCATTAATGAGAGAGCAATATGGTTACAAAGAAAAAAGAAACAAATTTTAATTAGAGAAAATGCCACAGTGGATTTCTTAGCCAAGAAATTCGTTACATCAAAATTTTTATCATTTGAGAAATCAATTTTGTGGAAATAAAAGATTTTTGCCCAGCATTTATTAACAAAAATTCTAAAAATAGAAAATAAATAAGGAGTTAAAATATTGATGGTACGCACTTATAAATTAATTTTCTTACACCACCGCTGGTATAGAAATTTTCATAACATGTGCTGGATATATAACATACATACATACTCATCAAAAACCCAAATCTTATCCACATGCATTATATATCTAACACTGTTTTTGTATGAAAAGTTGTAAACCGGTGCATAAGAAAACAATT
>MKEJ01094531.1:0-16408 GCA_001753735.1 Embelia ribes
TTATCAAAGCAACTTTTAAATATTTTTCACAAAATACTACCATCATACCCGCCTTAAGAATCAACTTTTAAAATAAGCTTTGAGAAGCAGATTTTGATTAGCATCAGCATTTCCAAACTAGGCCTTAGTAAGGGGCTTACTCATGCATTTTCTTTTACTTTGTCAATAATAGAATTGCTCGGTAAACTTAAAGAAGAGTGAACAGAATTACCATGATCTTTCTTCCTCTTCAACAAGGAACACAAGCATGGAAATAATGTGGATGCAAGCTCTCGGCTGTCATCCTGCAAATTTAAACACCTTCTATGTTTCGATTTTCTTTAATGCAAAGATGCATGGAGAAAAGTTCCAGGAAATAAGTAAAAATTGATTTCGCTATGAGGTCCAACATGTACTGAAAGCCATATATGCAGTAGGGACATGTCTCATTTTCCACTAATGGTAAACAGCCATGTCATTGGTTGTAAACATCACAAAACACAAATCATAAACATTTAATTCCACGTAAAACGGAAGTGCAGAATTAAAAGGGAGAAAGAAACCAGCATAGCAATTTATACAAGTGAAAAACAGAAGCCATGATGCACATATATACAGCTTGCAAAACAGAAGCCACACACTACCACTTGGCATGCATTTAGAATGTAACGTTGATAACACATACAAAGGGGTAATCATGTTTTTATTCTTCGACAGGAGTGCTCGACTGAATAACCTTCTGCAAACAAATGCTTATGCACTCATCTTCATCACAAGCATTACAGTTGGCCAATAAATTTTTATTCATTCCTAAAACATGAATGGTCCTGATGATTGGTCTTAGGAAAAATCTTAACAGAAAGCAACAGGTTGGCTCAATGAGACCCACTTGACTGCAACTAACAGTCAATAGGTGTTGGCTAGGCTATTAATCGAAGTGGCAATATCTCAATGTCCCTCCCCTTCACTATTCGTATGACTTGTGAGCATGTTAGCCCATTGCAATAATATTACTCCCCGTCCCAATATTTTAGTCTCTTAAGAAAACCCAACTTATTTAAAAGACATCAATAAATGAGTTTGTATGCATTAAATTGTAGCATTAGTTTCCAAATCTACCCCTGATAGAATATTGCAAGTGGGAACATTGAAGAATACAAAGCATATCAAATATGGGCAATTACAAACTAATTTTAGAAGTGGACTAAAGGTTTGGGACATGGATAGAGTGACTACCATATCGGGACAGAGAGTATAAATGGCCAATAAGAGTCAACTTAGAACACACAAAACCAGTTTGTAGCAGTTTCTTTTAGTTCAAGTTCACTGTCCGAAGCTACTGTAGTTGAAGTTCACTAACAGAAGCTACTGTACAAATCATTAATCATGTCTATCAACAAACAAATAATGGAAGTTCGCAATAATAAAACAAAATTTGTGAAAAAGGATTATGGCCCTTTATGAATTGGTGAAGAATCAAGAATACCTTACTTGAGCGGTCCCCACAAAGACGAAACTCATTCTTCCACACAGCAGAAGGTACTGGAACAACAGAAAATCCTGAAGCAACTAAGACCCCGATCCATAGTCCATATCCAAATCCTCCGCTCCACCATCCCTTCATCGAAGTAAAACACATCCACCAATGACTTTTATCTCTATAAGGTGCAGCCACAAAGGGAGACAATTTAGGAATGCAAGGAAGTCCAATAGTACAAATTGGGTAGATGCGAGCACACAATAGAGAGTAGCAGTGCTATTAAAAGCTCTCCAAGGGCTCGCCTAGGCTCTTGAGCGAGGTGGGGCAAGACCAAGGCCACTTATAACAGTCAAGGCCAGCGTCATTAAGCCATGCCTAGGCGAGAGCCTTGACCTAACGCTTTGGCGCCTAAGGCTCTAATGCAAGCACCTCACTCACGTCATGCTATTTTTCTATTTCTTTGTTCTATATTTGTATATATGTGAGTTTTATGATACAACATATTATGATTGTCACTTGTTATTACTTATCAAGGAAATTATCAAAAGTGTAAACTATATAAAAATAAGGCTACGTATCATATATCAAGATTCTACCACCAATTCCCCACACCTAAAACGCAAGAAGAAGCTAAGAATGTATTGAGATTGTGAAATTTTGTTAAGTAAATAATTAGCGCCTTGCTTCACTTGGGCAAGCGCCTTGGTTGGCGCCTAGCGCCTCAGGCAATATAGGACCTCGGCGCCTTAAAAGCTTTTAACAACATTGGGGAGTAGTAGATTTTCTCTTGAAAAACTAATGCACGCTAAAGGTATAACATTGATGACCGACAATTTGAATTAGTACAACAGGATACTAAAGACAAAGTACAAGCACAAAACAGGGACTGTCGGTGTTATCATGCATAGGTAAATTTTCAACAAGTTGGATGACTTCCAATGCTCAGGAATACTATTTGAAGTGACAAAAGAAACAGTTTCATTTTAGAAGCTTGAATCAGAAATAGGTTGAACAGCAGCATGGGTTAACAAACAACCACATAAATATTATGTAAACAAGGGCGCAAGCTAGGTGAGAGATGAATCGCCTGGAGAAGGAGCAAGAGCCGAAAAGAGAACGTGTTATAGCTTTTTTGTGAGATGGTTCAGCATGAGTCTGCTTTAAAACCGAAAGTCACAATCCCAATCCAAAATTTATGGCGGAAGCCTCTCATACAAGGGGATGAATAATTGAGCAAAGCCTTAATTCCTATTTATGGCTGTTTGTGAACTGATATGCAAGACATGCTCTCAATAGTCAAGACCAGTGGTACTTTCTCCATGCGGGATATGTAATGCCTCTTCTTCGGCCAGCTTGTCTGACCAGGATGCGCTTAGTGCTGACTGCTGACCTAGTCCTAACCTGTGATTAAGCCTTGGGAGGAAATGATGAAACTGATACGTTGTAGGACAGCTCTTTACTGATACGGGGATAGGCTGTCTCTTTTAGTGCTATCAGCATAGATCTTTATCCAAAAGCATTTCTTATGTCTGGTGTCAAAGATAATGAATTTATCACTTTTTTCTCTTTATCAATCAAAAGCACTTCAGTAAGATATGGAAATGGTGCTGCAGATCATCCTTTTTTTTTTTCAAACTTTACAGGATACATGTTCCATTACTTATACCCATACAAACGGGGAAAAAAAAAGAGCAATTTTCCAGTCAGGTTCAATATTCAAAATTTCTATCTCCTCGTTTGTTCTGTAAATGGTGCAAAAACAGAACAGATAATCCAAAGTGGACAAAGAAGAACAATCACCAAAAACTGATTGAAAATGAATACTTACCTAGAGACGCAAAAGTATAAGAACTATTTTTAAAACCATTAATTTTATTTATAGATAACTTGTGATGCGGAAACTCCGCCTATGTATCTCTCGTAAATACATAGCCAATCCCAAGGCTGAGTAAAGGAGAAATGAAGCAGTAGGTTTGTGACGGTCAGCCAGCAAAACCAGTCACATAAGAATCCCGAAGTTAACCATGATTGGGCGAGAATATTACTAGGATGGGTGACCTCTTATGAAGTCCTCAAGTTGCACACCACCCTTAGCCGACCCCAAATTATTGGGATTAAGGCTTGGTTGAAGAATAAGGAAAAAAAGAAACTTAACTTAAAATCATTCTCTAATCATTTACCACATTGAGCAAATGATGCAAAACATATTGCGTAGTTATTTATCTTGGGATTATCAAATCTAAAAGTTTAGGTTTACCTTTGGTTATCTAATCTTTTTAGACTTTCTCCTTACTTTTAGAATTACAATCTCATCGGGTGTTCATAAGTAGTAAGTTCTCCAGGAAAGAGTGGATCCCTTTCAACGTTAGTGTTGATTGCAAATGCACCCTATTGGTCAGGTTATTGACTATCTATTTATATCTTTCATATTTTTGTCCAACATATTTGTACAAGAGCCCAATCTGTTTCCAGTTTCTTCCAATGTTTCTATAACCACCATCATTGATAAAAAAATTCAGAACTTTTAGATCTCTCCAATCATTGATTGTCACGGGGTTTGTTCACTGGTGAACAATCACACCTGCCGGCTAAACCGTCGTTGCCATTTATATCATGCCTCTTTCGACCATCATCAGTCACGTGGAAGCAAGTGTTGACATCCTAATTGAGTTAAAACCCTCTACGGTTTTAGCCACTAAGATTTGAGCGGCCCCAAGAGTTCGAAAATAACCACAATTGACAATCTAATACTCTTTACTGATCCTTAATAAGCTTTCATTAAGCCTTTTTGACTCAGAGGTAACAATGCAAAAGCTGGCCTGTTGATAAATCCCGAACCTGCAAGAAGTTCCTTGAGTAACTTTTGCAATGAGTAAGATAACTTATTCATGTTGTAATTTAGGCAAAAGTGCTTAAAGGAAGTTGGCAGCAACTAGGGAATAATCTTTTACATAAAAGTTTTGTACTCAACACATTAGACCATCTGCTGTATATATAAGAATAAAAGACATATTCACAATCATTCAACAAATAGTGCTAGCCAAGCATTACTTGCATTGATTCTCATAAATTGAAATAATTGAAGTTATCGGAAGAATCCATTTAATTTCAAGTCCCTACCAAGAGCAAATCAAAATCTCAAAGATCAAGAAGCATAAGATCAATAGTAAACTGATGTTCCCGTTGAAATAAGACTACTGTTCCTTTCAGTTCTACTATTAAATTGAAGTGGTAGTAAGTAGCAATTCTCTAAATTCCAGTCTCATTTAAAGTTTGAATCACAGGGACTAAAATTAGGCATTGAAAGTATGTACTCCAGTGAAAGTGCCCTAACCTTTCCAAAATCTGAAAATCAACCTCAGTTAGCATAACTAATAAATCAATATTCATCAATCTTTTCCCATTAAATAATAAAGATAATGCACAAAACCAAAGGACAAAAGGAGTAAAGAAAAAGAAAGAAGTAAAAAGAAAAGAAAAGGGCATCCAACAACTAACTTGGTCAAATAGCTGTCGATTGATGGTCTCCTCCCACAAATGAAGTAAAGACAAAACTAGTCCTCCGCTATATGCGGTAGCTGGTGTCACTCACTAGGGGTTAATCCACCAGCATGATCGCTGCTGGCATCAGATACGGGAATCAACAGCAGGTGTAGTAATCGGATGGCTAAGAACGCGGGGAATTTTTTGATGAGTAATCAATCATGGGCCTATGGTTTATTTGCTGAGGAAGTCCAGGGCAGGAAAGGTAGTAGATCAAGATGACAAGGTTGATCTCAAGAGAGTTCATCGCTTTGTTTTTGCAATGAGGTTTAGCAGTGCCTTGCTTACTTTACTTTGGATCACTAACTTGTTTATCTGTAAATTGATTCCCTTGAGCCGGCCTTTTGTTTTGTTCATATTCACCTCTTTCTACTATGCAAACTTTTTATTTTTATGACTTAACCAAAAGTATTTTCAGTTCTAAGGCCAATACACAGTTGCAAACTTTTGACTTTACCTCAAAGTCGTAACTCCTTGCAGTATTTATTTCATCCATAACCATGTGTGTTGAAAGTCTGCCTACGGAAATTTAGCCTTGTAGTGGGACAAGGTCATTGAACCCTAGGCTAGTTTCTTAAACTGAAGCGCCTTCTGATAACTTACATCAGCAAATACTTCTAAATCAAAATTTACCTTTCCACCCTGTATGGCGCAATTCCACTTTGATTGCGTTGAAAAAAAAAAACACAAGAAGAAAAAAGAAATTTCCACGCTTTCCTGAAGCCAAAAGACAAGAAAACCTTACACTTTCTCTCCTCAGAGTCTGAAGTTCCAGATTTTTGAATTTTAGACTATTCACCATTCCAAACACCGCAATGCAAGAACTTCGTACACTGGTTGTCCATATATAGAATACCTTTAATTGAGCTCGACGTGGTGATGCTGGAGAGGTTAATAGTTTATATATATATATTAAAGGTATTCTCACCAGTTTACCCATTCTTAATCCTAAAGTTGGTCATTGTACCTCAAACTCTAAAACCGAGATGGAGTTTAGTGGATTCTCACTGAATATTTCCTAAATTAAAAGTACTACTGGTGTTAACAGTGGTTCTGTAGTTCAGAAAGGATCACTATAGCAAATTCACTATCTTTCAGAATATTACTTAAATAGCATCTGATGCACTGGTGTGCTCATCCCTAAGCCCCTAAAGTTCAGTATGGATGTTCATAGTGTGACTCGTGGAATACCTGAAGATCAACTAAGGGTTAGTTTAGTTGTAGATTTTAAGCTCAAACTTTTCTTTTTTGTTTAATAGTTAGACTACATTTGACTAATCAACTTTTAATCTCGGCATTTTTTTTTTATTTTGGCCTAAATAAACTACAAATTTTAAGCTAACCATAGACAAAATAAAGCTAGTTTATTTACTTAGAAGCTATAATGTGGTTGCAATTTCCTTCTAAACTTAGCTTGTTCACTATTTTGCCCTGAAAATGCTAAAAGCTTTGAGCCAGTTGTATGCAGCTTTTGACACCAATCATTTTCCCATCAAATACTCCATCTGTTTCATACTGAGAAGGCTATTAAATAGTCTCGTGAATGTCACAAAACAGTATTATTTTACCATATTACTTATTATTAAATTCTTAAATTTAATTAATATATTGAGTAATTAATAGGATTAAAACAACAAAAACTAACAAATACAACATGAGTTTTCTAAAGCAAAACTTAATAGTATTAAACCAAACAAAATCTACATGGAGTCAGTTAATAAAAAACGGAGAGAGTAACAAAGAAAATGCACAAAACTAGACAAAAGGGAAAAAGGCAAAGAGAAAAGAAAAAGGATAATTCTAACCTGGTCAAATATTTGTCGTTTGGCGGTCTCTTCCCACAATCGAAGCAGAGACAGAGCCACTCCTCCGCTCAATGCGGCGGCCATGACATCACTCACCAGGGGGTTCTCCGCCAGCATGGTCGCTGTTGGCGTTAGACTCCTGCGAATTGTAGTAATCGGACGGCTGAGGAAGAGGGGACCTTTTTGGTGAGTGATCGTGGGGCTACGGTTTATCGGTTGAGGAGGTCCGAATAAGAGAGTCGGTGAAAAAGTTGGGGCAGTCGAAGTCAACTTGAGAACAGCCAAGACAGAGCAAATGCCCATTGCATCTACCCAGTTGTAGCCTGGTTTTCCCTGTATCTATCAGTAGGTTAGAACATCCCCCAAACCACTTAACAAATAAATTTTTGCGGCTGTTTGGTTGAGTCAATACAAAAATATTGGGTCTGACTGTTCAATAATTGGTTCTCTATTTTACTTGTCACAATTCTTACTCATATTCTCTCGCATCAATTACTCCATCTTGCTGTTTCCACTTTCTTTTTTTATTTCTCCCTCTTTGTCTCATATCACCGCCTATTTTTGTTTGAGTAATTAGTTAAAATAGATAATGTAGTTGGAGTAAATTTTAAAAAGTTGCTAACTAAAATAGTAAATTAAATATTTAAATATATTTTGAGTAATTATTTTATTGATTGTGATTGAAAATGCTCTTAAGATTGATTGGTGAAAATATTATTAGAATAATCACCCCCTGTCTTTTCAAGCAGCCTATCAAAAATATTATATAATATAATATAATGTCAATCCACTCTTTTTATTTTTTATTTTATTTTTTAGAATTACTCATTGACTTTCTCGACTTGAAAACGAAATTCACACTTTTTTACTAAATTCTGTTAAAAGAAAAAGACACATCAAGTTATTGGAGAAATAATTTTTTTTTAATTTAATTTATATTTATATATAGATTACATAATCGTATATACAGTTTGTTTAGAAAATATAAAAATGACCCATCTCTATTATGCAAGAGAAATAGTTTTATTAAAAAATTATATTTAGAAATTAAATAAAAAAGGATCGTGTGAATCTCTATTATGTAAGAGAAATGATTTTTCAGAAACTCATATTTAAAAATTAAATGACAATGGCTGGTGTGAATGTTCGATGAACGTATGTCCATTTTTTCTATTCACATTTGATATGTATTAAAATTAGATTTTACCATTTGCAATATAAAGTAATATTTAAAATTTGAATCAATGGTCCAATTTAAAATCAATCAAACGATGAAGTGGTTCCAATTAAATGAAAATCACAGTTACTTAGTATGTTAACCATTCGGTCGGATCTGCATGATCTCATTTTTGTCATAGGCTTATTTGTTAAACCATTTTCTCTCCAAACAAACCCTCCCCTCTCCTCTTCTCATTTGAAATAAAAATCTCGAGTCCTCTTTATACTTCTCTCTTGGCAAGATTGTTCTAAATTTGTTTATATGATTTTGGATGAAAATAGAAACAAATCCAATAACTACTTAGTGGTTTATTTTAATTCGGTGTTAATAAAATTAACTAGAGTGTAGCTCACGTGATACACAAGTTGCATGTATAATATTTTTTTTTATTGTTAGTTTTAGTTTTTTATAATATTTATATAGATAAATTTTCATCTTAATTTGATATGATATCTTTCTTTTTTAATCCAAGTTGCCTTATATTTTTTTCAATAAATTTAGGTTTGATAGAATTCTACTGCAATATTAGTTTTTCAAAATAATATATATTAGGTTAGATTTAAATTTGTTGGAAGTACTAATATGATAATATTTCTAAAAATTTAATTTTATTAGGATAATATTTTGTATATTGATGAAGAATCATGGATTGCTAGAAATAATTCTACAATATTTTTTAATATATTTATTTGTAAAAATTCTTAATTAGTGAGATATGTATCATGAAATTAATCAGACATGTATCAATAATATAGAAAATAGCATAATAATTTGTAACCCGTACAATATGCATGCTATTTTTATTTTTATAATGTCCTGGAAATTCAGAGTTAATTTTTCCTTTTAATACATATATATACGATGTGTTGCATTTTGTCTGTGGCAATATTGTATATTATGGATAATCGTATGTATAACTATGGTATGCAATAATGTATTAAGAAGATATTTGTTTAATAGAAAGAAAAGGTTGTGGGCCAATCTTGGAGTTGTTGAAAATAGAACATCCGATAATCTGTCGGACGGGTTGAGCTACCGGACAAGACGACAGACAAATGTTTCCAAGGAATGTATGTTTGGTCCAAACTCGAAATTGTTTCTAAATGTTTTCCCCTGTGTCCAAAGAGTGCTCGATGGGGTGTCCAGCATTAGATGTCGGCGGACGGCCAACTTAGGGTCGATGGACGCCACAGATAGCGTAGACCCCATTTCTTTTTTACTTTTAAAGTACTTTTTGTCCTTTATTTTCCCAATTTCGGGAAAAAGGGTTAGAAAGAGAGAGGTTGTGGGGGATTTCAAAGAGTTCAATCTTGTTGTGGGGGGTTCATCTAGTAGCTGAGGTTGTACTTGAAAAATAATTGTAGATTCTCGATCCTTGAAGCGTGAGGAAAATTTTGAGGTAAGTCTTGTCCTTTGTCTCGTTCGTTTACTATTCATTGATTTTCATGTATTATTTGTACATGAAATTAAATTTGATATTCTTTTTCCTCTTGATGAGTAGAGTATTTTCTTCTCTAGGTTTGAATTGTTTTGAGTCCGGGTGATAGATCAATCGGGAGGCGAATAGATGAGAAATTGGGGCTTTTTGATAAGAGGTTTCTGGGTGACTTCTAGCGTGAATCTGGGTATGAGCCGACTATAAAATGGCAACATAAACTTGAGTCTATGTAAATGTTTGATAAGTGTTAATTTGAGCTGGTTTTATGTTTGGTTCATGCTATTCTTATATACTTATTTTCACTACATTATAGTAGCTAGTTTTAATGAAAAGTATATGAGTATTATAACACTGATATTCATACATATACATTATGTATCGCATTCGTAAACAAGTGGACATTGGGAAATATTTTTCATTTGCTATTGAAAAAAGTATTGTTTTCAAAATGAAATTGATATTGAAATGATTTTATTAAGAAGTTGTACTAAATGCTTTGCGGATGGAAATGTGACATATTTTGAGAAGGCTCGATAATGAGCAACTGATATGGATACGAATTCTGAAAAGTTTTGAACGCTATTTTAAAATGACTTATTGCTTGCGTCGCATACATTGGGGTTGAGTCTTTGATGTTGTTATTCGGACTGTGTTGATTTGTGTGTGTATTATTGGGAAGGTTCAACGCCTTATTCCAATGATTGGCATCACTAAGAGATAGGTGGATCAATGAAGATTTTGATTAGCGTCACTAAGAAAGAGGCGGATCAAAGTAGATTAGACACACGTCCTATATTGCATTGCATTGCATTGAGTTATTGAGGATTGTTGGGTTGTTAGGTTTAGGTGTGTGGGTAGCATTGCACCTTGTCATTGTTGGATTACACAACACATTCTGTGTATTGCATAACATCTTGTTTATTGTGTTATTAGTAATCTAACTTGTATATCTCTTTTTTGCATATTTGTCATATAAATTATGTAATAGGCGTTGATGCGATTGATGGTCGCCATTGAGGTGTTCGGACAAACTCTTTGTAGATAGTTGTGAAGCTTAATTTTGGTATTATATTTTGTTGCCTTATATATATTGTTGTACCTATTTCGAGGTATAGATTAGTTATGGTAGTTGGTGTATTTGACGATGATGATGATGATGTATTATTTTGCGTATTACCAGCTGTTGTTACCTTACGTTGAGTTATGTATTGGGTATGAACAAATGAGTAATATGCATCTTATTGTATCGAGTAGTTTGCTCTTATATGTAATGAAAACACGAAGTTTACTTTTGTTATTCAGTATTGATATACTTATTGTAAGCAGATTATAGTAAGTAATTGTTGGGCGCACTCTGATATTAAATTGTTATAGTTGAACACTATGAAAGAAGCAGTTTACTATGGCTTTCCCGTTTATAATTATTTTCAAAAACCTATATTTTTTTTCCTTTTCTTTAAAAAGGGAAAACAATCACCCATATGGGTCTTAGGGATTCGGGACGTGACAGGTGGGTATTAGAGCTTAATTAAGTTATGTAAATTTCGATGGCTCTTGGGTAGTTTGTATGGGGTTCACAATAGTAAGCTTGAAGTGCTTGTTTGTTGGATAGTTGTGTGTGTAGCAATATTACATGGGTAATGATTGGTAGTTATTTTGAAAATTTTTCATAGTATTGACATTATGTTACATTTGTGTTGGCATTGTGTCCAGCTGCAAAGGTGTTGTGCCGTAAAAGACATTTGTTAGAAAATCTTATGTCTTCTTATGTTGATGTTGGTGTCTTAAAGTGAATGATAGAATGGGAACGTGACAAGGTAGAAGTGGTAGACGTTGTGGCAGTAGAGGCCGTAGGGTCAATACTCGAAGTGGTCGTATTGGGGGACATGGAATTAAAGAAGTGGAAGCTAGACGTACTAGGAATCGAGAAGCAGAGATTAGAGAAGCCAAGGGCATTTCTGACTTGGAAGAAAGTAGTGAAGCGAGTATGGAGGAATATAAGGAAGAGATTTCAGATACTCGACCCCGTGTCTGCCATGTACTCAAACAAGAGTTGATGATGCTGGAGGAGCTCAAACCGACCCTTCTAATTTTTTGAAAGCCATGGAATAAGTGATGCGTAATTTGGCGCAAAGTATGAGAGTGGAAGATAGACCTAGCTGGGAGGCAAAAGCCTCGGTGGCTCAATTGCATTTCAGATGAATAGATCCTCCCATCTTTAAGGGTGATGAGGAAGCGATAGCTGCGGAGCATTGGTTGATGGGGGTTGAGGGGATATTCAATGTGCTTCACATGGTTGATGAGAATTTGCAAATGGCTACGGCGCCATTCTATTTGCCAAGTGAGGCGCCAAGTGGTGGAAGGGTCACATTAAGGTGCATGGTCGAGTTGGTATGACTTGAGAGGTTTTTTGGAGATCGTTCTTAAAAGAGTTCTTTCCTAGCACTAATCGGGAGAGAAAGAGGATGGAGTTTGCAAACTTGGTCCATAAGGGTTCAACTGTAACTCAATATCAATGGTTATTCACTTGCTCTCTCGTTATGTGCCAAAGCGGTCAAAGTAGTTTTCATCGAAACCCGCCTCCACTCACAATCAATAAACGACATGAAAGTGCGACAACAAATCAATGCCGATAAAGATATCAAACTCTAGCATTCCAAACACAATAAAATCATCTACAAAGATATGATCAACTATCACAAGCTCACACCCCTGACACACACTATAGTTACGAAACATATTCTCTTCATAGTATCAATATAAATATGAGTACTCAACTCCTCAAAAAGTAACTCTAACATATATGCAAAAGGTACAGAAATGAAAGAGTAAGATGCACTAATGTCAAACAATATATGTGCCCAAGTAGAAAAGAAAGTATACCTTATATTACCAAAGGCTCTTAACATCTGGTGCCTGTGACATAGCATAAGCACGAGCCTGAGAAGTTTGGCCCTACTGGAATCTACCACAAGAAAAACCACCACCACCATCACCACCACAAGACGATCTTGTACCTTAAATAGAAGAAAAAGAGGGTGGATGAACATACAACATCCTCAAACTAGAAGAAGGAGCAGGTCCACGAGAACTACTCAGACTACGAAACTTTAAGGGCTCTACATCTGCATGTTCCACTTATCACAACACCTCCTATATACCACTATCAGACACGTGGACTGCGTATGTCCCTATCAGGCCCCGAATTCCGAAGACTCGGGGGACGTAAACTATTTTCCCTTTTTTAAAAAAAGGAAAATAAAAATATAATTTTTAAAAGAAAGAAAAGGAAAGGAAAACATTGCTAATACACCTATCACATTTCAACTACAACATAACAATATCAGAGTGTGCCAAAAAGAAATATGCTCCTTATAGCCTGCTTACAAATAATAATAATGTCAACACTAATAACAAATGTAAATACCATGTTTACTACAACATACAAGCTACATGCTTGAATAACAAATTAATTACAACATATCTAAATTCCTAAGAATAATAAGTATTACACTTTTATTCTAGTCCGAATATCAAAATACATCATTAGGCTACAATAGAAGGTAATACATCATGTTACAACACTGGGCCCAAAAATAAATACAATTCATATATGAAAGTTCCTCGAATCATACATCAAGAAATAAGAGGGTAAATGCAAAAATAAAGCTATAATCTCTAGCATCAAAATATGAACATAAGGCCATCTGAGCACCTGAAGGATGGCTATTTAGCGTCTCCGCACCTACATCACAAATATGATCCAAGAACATACAAAAGAAAATGCACGAATTAGCCTACGCAATAATACGATAAATGTGATACTATGCGGTGCCTCAAGATGTAATTATGAATGTACATCCCCTCCTCCCCCCAAAACCCAACACATACACACACCAATGTGACAAAACTTAAGAGTGGCAATGGGTAGGGTACCCTCAAAATTTTGTCATATCATAACCATTATCATTTAGTAAAACCATAAACCAAATCCGTTTAAATTTTCCGATCAAATACTAAAACCTTACCATTTATTAACCGGGTACTCGTTTACAAATCATTTACCACTTATTTTTAAGTGAATTTGATTATGGTTTTGTAATACCTGTTTCCAAGCTATTTTCCATTAAAATGTTTCTACTATCGTTTACAAAATTTGACTAGTGCGTGTACATTATGAACAACTTAATACTAAATCATATAATCTAATCACAAAAAAAGTATATTAGTAAATGAAAATTTATTTAAACCAAATTAGTTTCACAACAACAATAATAATAAATCATATCAAAAAAGTTCCATTAAAACAAATCACATAAAAAATATTCAAAGACTCGGCATCAAGTAGTATCATTGTCTTTAAAAGTGCAACTTCGAATCAATGTCTTAAAAATAAATTTAGTAAAAAAAGCATTGCATTAAAAAGAAAATTATAAGCTTCACTACATATCAAATAATGTATAGAATGGAATCAGCTATAATATACATAAACTTATTAATTATTCGGATTTAATGGGTACCCATATGATAATGGGTATCGGGTACCCTATTAAAAATAAGCGAGTACCGGGCACCTAAGGAGTCAATACCAAAATCTTACCAAACCCTAATGGATATCTAAATTTTATACCATACCCATCTAAAAATCAATAGGGTACTTTAAACGGATTATAATCATTATGGACGGATCGGGTAGCCATGAAAACTCGCCCTATTGCCATCCCTAACAAAACTCGCCAACTCACCCACCACAACGCAAATAATAAAATAAATAGGACTAGTATCTAAACAAGTTTTTTAGACTTTGATCTGTCTCTCTCTGAGTAATACCAATCAAAGCCCTCATTGATCCATCTCTCTCTCAGTAACTCCAATCAATGATAAATCCTTGTGCAAGTTTATCAACTTTCATGGTAAGGCACCGAGCCTTCTTTTTAGTTTAAATATCTTTACTTACAAATAAAAGTTGGCATTTGTCTTAAAGAAGAATATAAAATGACTCAGCCCAATGAATGAAACTTATGCATTAATCTTGAAAACATCATTTTAAACTATCACATTTTTAATTGACTTGCAAATAAGGATCATCACTTTTCTCACAAACTCGCAAATTTTACAAACTTGGAAAATAAAAGGGATCTCCTTTACTTTCCATCAAAACATCATTTTTGAATTTCCTTCAGAAAATTTCATTATCAAAAGCCAACGCCAAAACATTTTCAAACTTCGCCTTTATTATCTCAACACAAAATATTTTAATCAATATGTATAATTATGAATGCAAATATGATTTCTATGCCAACAAGTGCTTTATACAACCTAACTAACAATAATAAGTTG
Organism: Embelia ribes; assembly: GCA_001753735.1. NCBI lineage: Eukaryota > Viridiplantae > Streptophyta > Magnoliopsida > Ericales > Primulaceae > Embelia > Embelia ribes. The sequence goes on from MKEJ01094531.1 coordinate 14,805, forward strand.
AATAAAGCAATATAAGCAACGCTAATTCAAATCAATAAGTCAACCAAAATTACAATTTAAGATGCACGCATAAACTCACAATTACATTGCTATTCTATAGATTACTTGTATCTCCAATGCCAGTGAATCACGTCTCAAGCCTCACAAATAAAACCCCTAAAATTGCCTCTTCTTTTCCCCACGAAATGATCTAACGAATGTACTTGAATTAACACGAACCTATAGATAAAGAAATACCTACTCAGCACGAGGAAGAAGAATATCAAATTTATTTTGACTAGCAATCGAGGCTTGGAATTGAGAAATGATAAATGAATGAGAAGAGAAAGAAAACTTACGTCCACACGTAGTTAATGCAATAAGGATATCAAATACGCAAAAATATTTTACGTACAAGTTCGAAAGTTAGATGAAATCAAGACTTGAGAATTAAAATCCACTTTCACCACTCTCACACTCTCTTACACTTCTACAACCTGATGAAGAAAATGAAGAGAAAAAGTAGGAAAAAGTAATGTATAAGAGCTGGATTTGCCATAAAGTAGTCTGGACCAACATATATTTTTGTGTGGTGTGTCAGCACCCCACTCGGCACCCCTGGGTGTGCCAGAAGCCCACTCTAGTGCTAACAGCAAAAATATTGCTCAATTTTGAGGCTAGGGTGTACTGGCACCCTAAATGGATGTGCCGACACCCCTCCTGCAACTTCAACTTCACCACAACAATCATAAAACAAACTTGTAACCACCAAAACTACTCTCAAAGCCAACTTCCCACGCAACTAATATATTAACACAACAAATCAACACCTCCACAAAATAACACAACTCAACGCAACAACGAAACAACACTTATGATATATTTTATTCTAATGTGACATATCAACACTAAATAAATAATAAAATTATTTATTAAAAATAAAAAAATTATTCGGAACTTTTTGGGGCGTTACATCCTCCACACGTTAGAACATTTCATCCCTAAAATTTGCATGTACTATATAAAGCATAAAACATAACAAAATTAACAAAAAGCTCCATAAACTTCTCATGCATCGCCTTTTCACGCTCCCATGTCATCTCCTCACTTGAGCCACTCTTCTACAATACCTTTACTAGGCTAATCGTCTTCCGCCTTAATACTTGATCTTTCACATTGAGAATTTGAATTAGTTTCCCTTCATATGACACACCTTCCTTAACATATAAATCACTAAAGTTAATAACATGCGAAGGATCCCTAATATACTTCCGCAATATCGACACATAGAAGACAGGATGAACACTTGACAATTATAGTGGCAACGCAAGCTTATAAGCCACTTTCCCAACCGCTTCCAAAATCATGAAAGGACCAATATATCTCAGGGATAATTTTCCTTTCTTTCCAAACCTCATAATTCCCTTCTTTAGAGGTACTTTTAGAAATACATGTTTGCCCACATCAAACGAAAAAGGACGTCGTTGCAAGTCCGCATAATTCTTGAAACGACTTTGCTCCATTTCCAACCGCTGTCTAATCAATTGCATATTTTGTGTCGTCTCTTGTACCAATTTTGCCCCAATAATGCACCGTAACCAACCTCAACCCAACATATCGGAGAA
>MKEJ01094533.1:0-12345 GCA_001753735.1 Embelia ribes
TTTTTTTTTTTGAGTAAGAAAAATGTTTGACACAGATCTAGAGAACCTGTAATCAAAAAAATTGAATAAGGATTCACTATTTTAAGTTATATAAGTTTCGAATCGATCTAAAATAGTAAAAGCCTTGATAAAAATAAAAAATTGCAAGCCGACGTACAATTTGCCCACCAATCACATCAACATCTGTGTAATCACGAGTCTTTGTGTAGTACTTTAAGTCAGCCACTTGGCAGAAAGCTATTTTAGTTTGTACATTTAACTCCTTCACCAGATAGGTCTTCCCTTGATGCAAATAAACAGCACCCTCATATACCTGGTAGATCAAAAAACATACTAGCTTACCACCATAATTGTCTCACATCAAATCCATCATTTTAAATGAAACACAACAAGAACCAAGCTTTGATCCCAAGAGTTTGGGTTCAGCTATATGGAACCAAAACAACAAATTTGTGAGGAAATTGAAAGAGGGCGACATAAAACTTAAATGGGACAAGCATTATTTCAAAATATATCCAAATAACCACATATAAAGCGTAAACATGCATCTAACAACACTCCTGAATAGTGGGTGAAGATAAGATTAACTGCCACATAACAAGCAATAGGGATCTGTAACAGAAAATGACAACTACCTTACCATGACTATATGTGAATACAGAAATTATCTTTTATGTAAATCCAATGTTTACCTGAAAGAAAGCCCTGCTTTCCTCAATCTCTTCAAGCACTTCATTATTTTGCTTGTGTATCACTCGGTACTTCTCAGTTTCTATAGCCCGTATGCTTACGGCATGAGAAGGCTTTTTCTGAAAACAAAACAAAAATGAATAACTGGGAGAGAAAATACTTTAATGGATTAAAACGGCTAAAGTATTTTATACACAATCAGATGGGTCGGAGGAAAAAGAACTGAAGTATCAGAATTCAATCACATATGCATTTAACATACCTCATGCCCTACATAGGACCATATTTGTGCTGAAACATCACGGGAGTAATCAGTAGTCAAATATCCTTTGCTTTTCAGTGCCATGATACAATTCGTTAAGCCAGGACCAAAATATTTCTCATCATGAAGCAAGCTCAGAGGGTGCTCGACGGCCGCACAATTGAGGTGTTGTTCAAGCACCTGCAAAACCAAACAAATTAGAAAACTTCTCTACCATACTTGAACTCATGAAAGAAAACAAAAACAACTAGCTGAACTAAATGGGGTTGATCACGTTGATCCCTTTCCACCAGTCCCTCCAGTCAAGGGACACATCCAACGTTGAAATCACAAATTTCATGTCATTCACTTCCAAATAATGTTAATTCTGACCTCCACGAACATGTCGTATTACCTTCTCGACTATTAAATTGATACGTATCCTAACTACCTGCAGATGATCTTCCTCGTATATGCTCAAACCAACTCAATTAATTTTATACCACTTTATCCTAGTCGATGCTTACCTCTACCATCTCTTGAATCCAAGCATTTCAAATCTGATTTCCTGTAGTTCTACTTGTACCCAACATCCACCATTATCAATCTCCTCTTGAATGCTTAAAGGGATCATATTTCGTATTTCGCTACAATATGCCATTAGCATAGTAGGGACTTGCAGTCCAACAAGATTTTCTTCACTAGCATTGGTAACGCTAATCATATAAGACACTATACATACTCCTTAATTAGTTCAGCACCCTTAATTATGTGTAACATTCTCCCTTTCTCATAAAACCAAGATAGCTAAAAAATATAATCCACCATATAAACATTAAGACAAGGACTCATCCTCCCAGGACCACCACTGTCATCTCCACAATTTTTCTTCGCTTCCTCACTTTTATCATCTTTGTTATCCTCAAAAGCACACCAGTCTCCCTTTTGATCTTAGTTAATTAGCCATTTAGCCTATGGTGCTTTTTCTAATAGTATAAGAAATCTTTCCATAAGTGCATTGTGTATTGATTAATTAGTCAATGCAACATCTGCAACACATGAACAACATTACATGTCAGGTAGAATTTATTGCTCAAATTTTCAGGTCTAAAACTAATCAGCTAGACCCAATCCTACTCTTAACTTAATCCAAGGTACTGATAGAAAAACAACTAATATTGTGTATGTGTTGTATGAAAGATGAACCCAAACTGAACTTATGAAGATAAAAAGAAAAGACGAAATAGGAGGATGGTGAACAGGGCGGTAGAGATTCGGTTAATGGAAGAAATTAAATTAAATTCTCAAAACCTGAAACCGAATTGTTGGGGGGAGAAGATGGAGAAATAACAGAAAAATAGATGTTCCTTGGAAGAATCTCTGGGATTGATAACTCATCAAACTTGACACATTGACTTTGGATATCCCTTTCCTTTAAAAGATCAGTATTATAAAACTACCTGCCGATTTTGAGAATCAATGTGACAACACTCAATGGGACCCCTGAAGAGTTTCTGAGGAAAATTCATGAAGTGCTGATCAAGAGGACCTTCAAAAGCAACATATACAGCAAGTGATGGTTTTTCTCTTCTACCAGACCTTCCAGCTTGCTGCCATAGGCTAGTATCAATAAGCATCAGAACATTAAGAACTCAACAATGAAGATAAATGTACTGACAGAAAGTAGATACGTGTTCTTACCTAGCAATACTACCAGGAAAGCCTAGATGCAGGGTCACATCAATATGCCCAACATCAATCCCCAACTCAAGTGCATTAGTAGCAGCAACACCACAAAGAACCCCACTAAAAAATTCCCTCTCAATTTTCCTCCTATCCTGAACATATAATAATAAAAATACGAAAAGTATTAACATTACAATATCAATAAAAACAATAATGATAAGAATGTGCTCTGTCTGAAGTAAAATATGCAAAGATTCATCCATGGCTGGATTATAGAAATAAGCTCCACTAACTTTCCAACCCACAGTTTGAATTTGTATCCTTTAACATATCAACTATCCTAGCTAACAGACAAACACAAAAACCCTTACGTCGGCAACATAACCACCGCGATAAGCGCATATGGAGTCAACCAGATGGGGTGCTGTCTCCTGAAGAATCTCACGCCTAATCAAAAGATAGAAATCAAAACACGGCATCTTTATATTGATGAACAGAATCAAGACGAGATAAATGGATTGAAATTACATACGCATAGCACAACACAAGTTCACAGAGTTTTCGTGTTTTGCAGAAAGCAATGCAGCGGAATCCATGCTGAACAACTTCAGCAAAGAGGCGTGAAACCTCCAAAAGTGGGCTGCAAAATTAGAAACTAAGAGTTAAGCTATTTATATTAAAGCGGCAAATGTTAGATTGCAAGGCAAGTCTATGTTTTAATGTTTGGGCACATTTTGCATCCTACACATTATCTTATCGCATGGGTATAATCTATTTGACAACTTCAATGTACTTGGAATTTTGTATGAAAAGCATTCCAATAACATTAAGCTGCAGGCAAAGCCAAATACATGCTTTTCCACTATAGCCACGACTAAATTAAGATAAGCCGATGAATAAATCAAGATTATATAGCTCCCAAAATATTCTGCTGACTTTGTGTCATACTTTGATGATTAAGTACCACAGCCAAAAACTCCAATGCAAAACCAGAGTACCTTGATCGTTTATGCATAACTACTTTATCCCTGCATTCTTTGGATTTTGTTCCATCGGAACTTTTCTTTGACACCTGTAATACAGATAGTTGCGGGTAAGTGAAAACTTAAAAGTACGCTACTGAAAAAATAGAGCACCTGAAAAGTAAATAATATAACATACAGTCTTTAGGAATAAAGGAGGATTCCATAGGACAAAAAGCTTTAAACCAGAAGGGCTACCATCATTCTGAATCACTTCCATCGTTGGCAGACCAGCAAGCTCCTAAAACATAGGAAAATGATGAATCCCAAAATACAAAGACATGGTAATGAATGTGATACGAGCTTGTGCGTGTGTGTATTTGTAAAATCATTCAATGGGTCTCTAACGCTCCATTTGATGCATAGATTTTTTTGATAGAAAATGCAACGGAAAGGAAAATCTAACACAACAAATCATGGATTTAAGAACATTTTCTTTTCCGTCATATTTTCCCACAAGGAATCCTTACACCAAACACAACATAAGTCATTTTTAAATTAAAACAATCACAAACTGAAAGAGGGAGATGGATACGAACGGTGCGCTATATGCCAACCACACTATTATTTGGTAGATATGAAAATAAAAGACGAATGAATAAATCAAAATAAAAGCAAGTACACAGTGACCAGTTCCAAATACCATACTTCTAAATAAGATAATTTTTTATAATCTCTTTGTGTTCTATCATTAGAAATAATTGAAATATTTAAAGAAAATAGAAAAGTAAATAGATATTTGTATGTGTGTTTGCACCAATCTAAATGATGATCTTTAATTGTAGATGCCATAAAATTACAATTCTGTTTCTTCTTTAAAATTTCGTTCAGTGTACTTGGGGCCCATTAATTTTATAGCAATGAAATTTTAAAAGAAAATTTTGAAGTGGAAAATTTTTATGCATGAAAATTATGGAAAAGACAAATTGTTGGAGAAAGGAATAAAGTGCTTTGCATCGCCAAGAAGGGACACCAAACTTATAAGAGCAAAATTTGAGTAGATAATAACATCCTAAAATGAATGGAAATGTAAAGGAATAGCATAAGAAAGTGACAGTCAAACCTCACCATGGCATGCTCCCGCGGGTTCCCAGAAGTTGCAGTAGAAAATACAAAAGAAGGATCGCTGCCATAAACTGCACAAATAAGAAAGTTAAGAAGCTAACTTCTCACCATAGCTCCCAAAATCCACAATGAGCAAAACATATAACAAGGATAGTGCGGAAGTGAAATCCTATGTAAATCATATACATATTTAAAGTGAGAAGTACCATGGGAACAGATCCGGCGTAATCTTCTCAAAATAAGAGCAGTATGACATCCAAATGCTCCTTTATATGCATGGGCCTCATCAATGACTACAAATCTGTTCAATCAAGCAAGAAAAATTCAAGGGAAGAAGGATTACATAAAATTAAGAGTACATGTTATCAGAGGTTACAAAATTGTTCAGTGATAAGAAAGCATCGTATGAATCATTCAAGACAAAGTAGGTGATAACACCTTCTCCACAAGCAACAAAGATGAATGTGAAACAAATAGTACCTGAGATTTGAAAAAATCCGACTGAACTGCCCATGGCATGGCAAGATGGAAACATGTAAAGTATCAGGATTGGTGATCAACTGGAAATGATTAAAAAAAATAGTGTGGATTAACGTGACAAGATCAAGAGTCTAGCTGCAATTGTAGAGTTAGAATACTTAGCAAATGCATCATTTATAAGCCACACATGGAAAGAAAAGTAGAAAACGTCCAAAAATAAGCAAAAATATCAAAAGGACCTTTAGAAACATGAACCGTCTGAGATAACCACAAAATATTACTAAATTACCAGTCTAGCATTATCTCGCAACCATAATCTATCAGTCTGGGAAGTGTCACCATCATAGATACCAATGTTTAAGTTAGCATCATACCCCTCCATCATTGCTAACAATGCTCGCAGCTGATCTTGGGCTAAAGCCTAACATGTAAGAATTTTGACTTTGTAAGAAAAAAATAACAAAAAGACTAATTGGAAATAAAAAACAGATAACAGAAAAACTTTCATCATTCTTAACATTCAATGTGAAAATCGGAATCTTCAACTATAGGAGTCCCACCAACAAATAAAGTAAACATGAAATTTTGCTTCTACAAACCTTTGTTGGAAAAAGGTAAATAGCACATGCTGATGGATTTTGTGACAATACTTCAAAAACTGGAAGATTGTAGCAAAGAGATTTCCCACTTGATGTCATAGTTGATACAACTACATTCTTGCCAGCAAGGGAAGCACTGACAGACTCTGCCTGCAGATTTAAGAGAATGTGAGGGGTAATTAGCATCCAATACCCAAGATGGATAAATGATAAAATAACCCAAAAACTATGACACTAATAATACACACATATAAATTTGGTACCTGGTGGCTATATAATCTAGTAACCCCTATACGGTTTATCGCAGATTTTGTGACCTCAGACAGTTCGTTTGGGATGTCAACATAGTTGGCACCCCTAGCTCTAATTTCTTCAACATGAACCATCTGCATCAGAATATTTGAGCTTTCAGAATAGCTTCTAATTTCAATAATGCTGTCATGGAGAATTTGAGCCACATAACAAAACACCATGTCAACGCCGATTAGTTATGTCCTTTTCAGTCCTCTTTAACAAATATGAAAACCTCCAAAACAATAATAAAAACAAAGATTTCAAAGAAGAAAGTGAGACAGATATAATAAAAAGAAGATAGACGAACCTGTCCAGAAGCCCCGAATCCGTTTCTAAGGTGTTCCACCATTTCCTCAGGTGACAGTGATTTTGTTTCCTGCCACATTAAAGTTGTTAAATAGCTTTATGGTGACCATATGGCCTTGGTTAGCAAAGTATTGCTAGACTACAGGATAAAAGCGAACTGGGTTATATAAAAGCAAATGATAGTCATAAATAATCAAGGAACTAATGGCATTAATGGCTTTGAAGCCGTTAACTAATGCATACCACTGTTTGAAAATCGTGTCGTCTAAAAAGATGTTAAAAGCTTCTAATATACTAGAAAAGATTCGTTCCAATTAGAGAATATAAAATACCAAAAGCATTCATCCAACCTTATGGACAACTTTATTTTTCCGCAAAAATGTTTAACAAAAGACACAGGCTTAGTTTGATAAAGCTAGCACTATTAAAAATAATATATATATAAATAAATATATATATATATATATATATATATACATATATATGGACGGTCCAGTGCACAAAGCTCCTACATTGTGAGGTCTAGGAGGGTCTGACGTACACAACCTTACCCTGTTTCCAACGGGACGAACCCGTGACACACAAATTGCAATGGAGATTGGCATGGCCCTAACGTAGACAAATTCAAGTTTGGGCTTTAAACACCACCAATATCAATTTCAGGAGAGGTTGAATATAAAGCAACTATGATAATAAAATGCTATGTAAAATACGCTATTATTCTTAAAATTGCATTTAAAAGTTGATTCTAAAAGCGGATGCCATCTTAATATTCGGTAAATAAGTTTTAGTAGTTGCAATGAGCAATAGGGTAGTGTTTGGTAAAACTAATTTCTTCATTGCTAAAAGACGTAAGTAGAAATGTATAAGGAATGTAACTGAATTTTAAAGGATAGTCTTATAATTAATGCTAGAAAAATCAGAATTGGCTTCTAAAAGCAACCCAAAAGCTGTTTCTAAAAGCACCCCATAAAAAGCAAAAGCATATGGGAAAACAACAAAACTTTACCCAACATTATTACCAACTTTTCATTGGGAAAAAGCAAACGCGGTGTTCAAAAAGCCAATACCAAACATAGCCTTACAAGGCACCGTGCTTCATAAGAACGAGAACGAGAACTAGAAGCTCCTGAAACAGTTTTGCATGCCTGCCTTGCTCCATTTACACTTGCAGTAGTATTACCTTTCTTCGCAAGCATAACCAGTTTTTCCAAAGATACAGACTTTGGTGTCTCATCATTTTTATGCTGCATAAATAGTTCAAATATCCAAAATCATGGCATCTTGTAGATCTGGATACCAAGTAAATACCAAAAAAAAACTCTTTATTCATGAATTACAACTTCACAACCAGGACACAGAATAACGAACAAGATTTGCTGAATAGCAGCAAGAGAAGCACATCCGTCATAAGAGGGTACAACCAAGGTCGGGCAACGCATTTTGCACATTCTTTTTCTTTTTCCATTTTTTTGGGGGCAAATATTTATAGAATAATAAAGAGAACATCTAAGAGGGGGCAAACTCATTTACAAAAGCAAGAATACACAAAATTAGAATACAATACAACCATTTTACACACTACATGTGCCATTACAAAGGTTAGGGAGAAGGCTCAAGGCCAGTCCAACTCCAATATTCCCTACTGCAATGAATTTCAACAATTTTAGCTAAATTATCCAAGCATGGGCTCTCCAAAAGTGTTCTTCATGTTAAAGATAATAATCAGATGCCATATAAACATTAAATCATCTCCACATAGCTATAACTAAATGTATACAATTATTAGTAGGGGTGTACACGGTCTAGATCGGATCGGTTCCATCTTCAATCCGGGACAAACCCAATTTGAGTCCTTGATTTTTGGAAACGGTACCGGCTTACTCAAGTTTGGTTTGGTTCGGTTCGGTTAGGTTCGAACGGCTCCTTTACTGTCCGGACCGGATCCGGTACGGTTCTCAACTCCTTAAGCATTTCACATCATTACCAACTTGGTCCCGTTACAAATTTTATTAAGTTTTTCAATTTTAATTAGGCAACTAGATTATATATCCCACACTAAAATTTGACAATAGTTCCTACTTATTAATTAACAAATAAAAATACAAAAACTAGTAGACAAGAACTATGCTATACTTAGTGTTAATTACATACAAAACATTGTTCATATGTACACATTACAACAAGACCAAAACCATCATGTCGTAATTAATATCGAATAAATGGTTTGGGATGATGTATTATGACGCGACATTTTACCAACATGAAAAGGAATAATTTCACACAACAGAGAAACTATAAGAGTAAAAGAAAATATTTTACAATTAGAAAATTAAGCACAAATGAAGGTGGATTCATGCAAAAGTTGCAAAATTTAATTGTAATATCAATTCATTAGAAACACATATATGTAATATATAATATAATGATTAATAAGCACTTGCTATTATGTAATTTAGAGAATTGACCATTTTTTTCTATATGCATATGCAATATACTATATTAAGTAAGTTCCACTCCAAGCCGATGTATGGATCAGTCAGTCCAAGCTTATGTCTGGATCGGTCCGGTTTGGATTATATCTATAGTAATCTGAGAATTGGCTTGAAAATCACAGTTCCTGCCGGAACGGCTCAGATTAAGGACATCATAATTCGGATCTGATTTTTTCGGTCTAATCTATGGCTAGTTCAAGATCGGATTACAGTTCCTCATTTCTTTTGTACAACCCCAATTATTAGTAACCCCTGGTTTATGCTGGGTTGATAACATCTTTGCAAATTTCGTATAAATAAAATTGGCAAGGAAGCAAAAGAAGAAATGTAGATCTTTCAAAAAGGAAGTTTTCAAACTACTCAAGAGTCGAGACAGGAGCTACTGAATATACCATTAACAATTTAACAAGTTTGCAGAGAGCTTGGGTAAATGAAATTTCCCTTTTCTTCATTGCTTTGGTAATCTTTGTTTTAAGCTGAAGCTTCCGGGAAACTGAGAAAGAAGTGAAGCCAACATTTTAACCTAACCCCATATTCATAAATCAACTTCTAGTCTTAAACATTAAAAAATAAATAAAAATTATACATACCAGAACTCAATGTAGTTTCTACTCTATGTATGCCTTCACTGGAGGAACGGAAGATAACTAAAGTATCCAGTGCAGTAGGGCTACCTATTTCATCATCAACAAAACTTACAACCTGTTGAAGTACAAACTATTCAGGTTGAAATCCGTGAAGACCACAGGATCATCGAAATAATACAACTATATGAAAAATCTGCAATCCAAGGGAATGGTCACATGCAAACAGATAGTTATAACAACCTTTTAATTTTATGTACAATACCATAAACTTGAGCACGTAGAAATCTGTTAAAAAGAAATTTTAATCTCCTCTTGGTTCATATTGATTTTTATCAACAAAGAGAAAGAAAAAAAAGACAAAAATAGGCTTAAAATTCATATTACAGCTACTACATAATACGGACTGCAATTAGTTGTGAAAGGTTTGGTGAGCCAGGCTGTCATTTCTCGTGAGTAAGAACTAAAGAGAAATTCATGCCACCTCTCGCAGACACGGTAGAGTTAAACCTGGTCTTGAGAAAAAGAAATCTCAATACATACACAAGAACACAGCAGTAAGCCACAAATCTTAGGAAGTTCTAACTCACTGATAGTTTCACAAATTCAACTAAATTACCTTAGGACAAAATGTAGCGAGATGCTCCAGGTCAGCTATACCAACTTGCAGTCCTGACTTGCAGAGTTGCTCCAGAGCTTCTTTCAAAAGAATTACAGTAACCTTTTCATGCTGCAATTGACTATATGCAGAATAAATGTTTAAAAAATAAAATGCCTTCATTATTTTCTTCAGCCAAGATGGGCAAAGGCAAGATTCATCCCAAATTGTGCGATGATCATGCAATACTGCTTCTTTTAACACACAATTCCCAGACTGTGGATCACATAAACAATTCACTAATTCCAAGACCCGCATAAGTCTTTTGCAATTATCCTGACCCATATGAGTACTTTCAAAAGACTCCAATACAGTGATGACAAGGTCATCAATGTTGTCTTTGTGATTGTCGCAGTTTAGCCTTCTCTTACGACTAGATTCTGAACGAGTATTCACTGGGGATCCCTTGTTTGCTTCATTGCTCTTTACACACGGCTGACTTTTATCATTTTTGGATATTTCACTTAAAGAAGAAATATCCTGCATCATCGCAGACCAAGCCGAAGCAGCAGCTTTTGAGGTTGAACATTCATTTTGGTCATTCAATTGCTTTGCAGCTTCATCACCCTCCTCAATTTGTCTCCGTACTTTCTTTACATATGGAACAACAACTATAAAATCCCCAGGATTTATTGAATGGCTGCTAATCTGACTGCTCAAACCTAATTTAATAATAATAATAACAAATAAATAAATAAATAATTGCCTAACAAAATCAACATGGCAATCAATTCGATAAGCCACACAACTTTCATTAACTACTGATTTCAAATAGCAATTGATCAAAAAGCTAGAGAGTATACTTAAAACTATCCAGTGAAGGGTGATTTCATCAGTATATCCTATTTTATAAATTATTAACCCAAAGATAGAACCTTTTATCGACAATATTCCTTTCTAACTCAAGAACAATGCAAACAAAGCTTCCCCGAAACTTCAAACTGAGGGTCACGTAATCCATATTGTCCATCCAAAGTCCATGACTTGATCTAAATTAGGTCTCCTTGAAGTACGGCGCTCACACTAGTGTCCCGAATGACTTCTTATCCTAAATTTCAGAGACTAGATCCAAAAAAATGCTCCCACAAGTGTATCCAAACACTGTCCAATTCCCTAGAAGATTTGCTTGACTGTTTCCTCAACTAGGGAACTGCTATTCATCACTTGTTGACGTTTTCTAGTTTGGAGGGTCTTGTGTAGATGTTCTCCAGAACTCCTCCACTATTTTAGAGTTTGAGGTGTAGAAATTAGAATTTAGGGATTGTAAATAGGGACGCGGCCTATTTGAATGCGTATGAAAGCATGACTAGCTATGTGAAGTTGATAGACAAGATAGAGCTTCTTGTGCTAAATTAGCGCCATACATGTTACATTAGCGCATTCACACTAGTATTTCTGTTCCAAAAAATTATCTATAAATTACTACACTGACTTTCACTAACAAGCAGGGCAGAGCAACTAGTTTGTTGAGCGGCACTACAGCATCCCTTAATTTTTTAGCATAAAAAAATTTTAGTGTAAACTGTTTTGTTTGTAACTTTAGTGTTAATTTTAAGTGTAAATTAATTTTTTAACCAGCTACAACCCCCAACCCGCAGAAATTTCCTCTGCTAACAAGAAAATCACCATTCACACCTTGTCTGTTAAAAAATGAAAACTTTTCGGTCGAGATAAAAAAATAATAATACGAACATGAGCAAAAAAAATATTTTTATATTTTTACATTGATAACTTAATTCGTGTATGGTAAGTTTGTTATAAAGTCTGAACATTGTCACTTGGTTATAGAAATTTCGTGACCAAGGCGGGTGTGAATGCTCTTAGACAATATGCATCCACATATACAAAAGAGGAGGAAAACAAATACATACATATATATATATATATACAATGGAATTTAAGTATATACATTTAGTATTTATCAGTTTTAAAAACGAGATATTACGGGCTATATGCGAAAATCTATGGAAAAGATGGTCATTATACGGTCTTATACAGGGTATTTATACGGTATCATACATGTATTAATACAATATTATACTGGTATTGTACGGTGTTTATACAGGGTTTACTGTATTTACACGGTATTTATACCGTTGTATATTGTATGTATGTAGTACACAATATTCTTACAGGGTATCTGGCACGTATTGAGGGCATGACATTCCATCGAGGACCTAGCTAAGGGTATTGACCCTTGCATGAGATGTCTAGGGAATGCCTGG
>MKEJ01094538.1:0-10328 GCA_001753735.1 Embelia ribes
ATTATCTTTACTGACGTAGAAAGTGTTACATCATTCATTATCTATACATATGCTACAGTGCTTTCCAAAATGTGGGGCCTTATAATAGCTATCCAATAACATGAGAAATTGCTGAAGTGGATGGGCCAGTACTAATGATATCATCGATATAAACTAGGATATAAAATCATAGCTGGGGACCTTGTAAGATAAAAAGAGAGGAGTCTTGCTTCCGTGGAAGCCAAGTGAGCGCAAGTGCTGACTCAGGTGGGCATACCAAGCTTGAGGTGCTTGCTTTAGACGATACAATAATTTCCGTAACTTGTAAAAATGATAAGGAAAAGTCCGATGAGTGAATCCCAGGGGTTGTTACATATATACAACCTCATCAAGTATACCATGTAACAATATGTTGCTAACATCAAGTTGTGATATAAGCCAGCTGAGGAAATAATAAAAGACAGAACTAATCGAATAGTAATGGAATAACTACTATAATGGACACGTTTGTATTGATGAAAATGCCACTAGACGAACTGGGTAGCGTTCAATAGAACTATCAATGTGACGCTTTATTTTAAAAACCCATTTGCACCCAACAACATTGTAGTAGGGAGAGAATGACACTAAGTCCCAAGTACCATTCTGGAGTAATGTTGTGAATTCCCATTCATTACTCAGCGCCAAAAAGGAGATTTCACAGCCTTAGTCAGTGTTCGAACCTAACACTAAGAATGCATGTGACAATGACCAATAAATGGTCCCAATGTGGTATTCCTTGGGTATGGAAATATTATTGTGTGATCAAGTTTTCATTTCATGACTACAACTGGACGACACCAAATTAGCAGCGGTGATGGCAGTGGGCTGGGTGGAATGGGGCACGGGTGCGGTGATTGATAGGGTTTAGGTCAGAGGAATAGGTGATTGTTAGGCCGAGGCTAGCAGGTACAAGTATGGGCATAGTAGTGTCGGACTAGATGGCTTGGTATGGGGAACACACATGATAGACCTTTGCTAAAGTTTGTTTTGTTGTAGGGCTGGAGTAATGGCCAACACGCTCACCCAAAAACTCGTAAAAAATGATAATCCGGTGGTTTGTGAAAACATTTTTTGAATAGGGATTGTGACTTAAGCACTGAATGGCATATGATTGATCAAGTGACATACAATGAGGAAAATATCGTCCTAATAGCATGTAGGAACAAAACTATTGGCAAGCAGAACAAGCCCATTTCGACAATATGTCGGTGTTTGCATTTGACTACGCCATTTTGGTGATGTGTATGTGGGCACTTAGTTAAAAACTTGTTTAGTATGTGATATTCACCGTCTCAATCACTTTGTACCAAGATTATTTTTTGATTAATATGTCATTCGATTAATTTTTTAAAGTGAGTGAATATAGTGGTAACTTCATATTTGAGTTTGATTGGAAAAAGCCAAGTAAAGTGGATATAAGCATCAACAAAAGAAACATAGTACGAATTACCATTACTAGAAATACATTGGGTCGGGCCCAAGCATCAATGTAAATTAATTCCAAAGGAAAAGACTTCTTAAAATCAGTAACTGGAAAATGAAGACGATGACCTTTTGCTTGTTGACATGAATGACAAATCGAATAATTTTTTGTACCTAAAATTGGAAGAGAAAACTTTGAAATTATTTGCTTAACAACTCGAAGTACCAGATGACCCAGATGATCATTCAATTGGTTGTAGGTGGTAGGAGAATCTAACTGTGCAATGCATGTCTCTTTTGGAGTAGGCCACGTGTAAAGTCAGTTCCTAATCTGACCGTGAAGTAAAATGGTTCTTGTTGCTAGATCCTTAACAAAAAAACAAGATGGTGGGAATTCGATAAAGACGTTATTATCACAGGTGAACTGACTAACAAAAATTAATTTTTTTTGTATTGTTGACACATGCAATAGATTATTTAAGTGAAAGGAAACAATAAGGGATTGAAGGATTATTTTATCGGTATGGTGTATATAAAGGCCGTTACCATTTCCAACACGAATAGTATCTGTGCCGGTATACTCATGCTCATTTAGGCTCAAGTTTGCAAGATCTGGAGCAAGGTGATGTGTCGAGCCTGTATCTGGGTACCAAGATGAATCTGACACTACTGAGTTTCTGAAGGCAAAAGCATTAAATGGGAAACTGGGAGACTTTGACAAACAATCGAGGGGCTGGAATGAGACGTGGCACTATGGACGATGCCTGATGCCTGATGCCAGCCACCCCCACGAGGTTGAAATTGTTGCCCCGAAGCCCCAATATGACCTTGTTGTTGCTGACGAGATGAGCTATTGTGGGGGTACTATTAAGATTGACCGCTACGGTTAAAGCCATTGGTGTGGGTATGTTCGGGTTGGTAAAGTGCAACTTTGGCACTGGGGTTTCCAAGGTCCATGGTCAATAGCCAAAGATCCATACGAGCCTCAAATGAGAAAGGATGTTCAAGAACGGTATAGAGAAATATCGGTAGTATATGAATTGTGATAGATACAACTGAGTTGTCGTAATCGCTCCCAAGATCGGCTAAAATATAGGTGATAAGTTCAACCTCTGTAATAGGTTGTCTGGATTATACGAGCTTGTCACCAAGTTTTTGGGTATCATTAATATATTTGGCGAGAGGTGTGTCGCCTTTCTGTAAGGTTGCAAGTTGTCACCTTATATTTAGAATACGTGCCATACTTTGAGACGCAAACAATTTCTCAATTTGAAGCCAATGAGCCTGGGAGGTTGTTTTGTTGATGACGTAAGACAAGATATTTTCCGTGAACAAGGAAATTATAGCCGAGAAGATAATTTGGTCTTGGCAAATCTAATGATCAACGAGAGGGTCAATTTGCCCAATCGATCGGGTACGTAGTAGGCATGGATATATGCCATCGATATATCCAAAGAGTAGTTGGCCCCGAAGGTATGTGACCAATTGTGCACGCAATAAGAAGAAGTTGTTGCCATCGAGTTTAATAGTAAGGAAGTGTTACAAGTTCGTAAGCATTGCGGTTGGGGTGGCAGTTTCAACGTTGGTAATATTTGCAGGGAATAAGGTTGAGAAGGTTGGTATAGAAGTGTTATTATTGGTATTTGAAAACGATGGCATTGTGGTGTTAAAATGTGATGTGGTAATTAGGAAAAATAGAGGCATAGTAGGGCTTGAGATGGTGGGTCCGACCAGTACGGAGGACGCAGAAAGTAACGGCATTCCGAACGAGGAAAATGTATAAGGTGGAGAATAAAATTGGCTAAAGCTCACCAATGGTGACTAGCCTTCCATTTCATATAAATACAGTGAATCAAAACTATATACACGAGTTTTTAGAATCTTTTATTGATACAATGATATCCCTACAACTAGGTAATAATATATTTGATATACAAATGTAAATAAAAACAAATCAGTGAAGATTAGGAAAGAATAAATAAGTTAATGCGGAGATTCTTGTGCCATATCATTGGTGCTAGAATCTTAGGCTTCAATAGATACCAATGGTCAGCAGATGATCTTAACAAAAACTTCAAATTGTTCTCTTAATAAAGTAGAAGAATTAGTAGACAAGTCTATAAGAACATTGAACTTGCTCCAGTTAGAAAAGCACTTTGCTCATAGAGATCAAGAATTAATCAAAGATGTACCTTTTAGCAATATGGAGGGCGCATATAGAATTGTTTATTGTCAAATGTAAGATGGGAAATTTTATGTCAAATCTGCATATCACCTAGCTAAAACGGAAAGAAACAATACAAATAAAAAAGGGGATTTTGGGAATGCCAGCAATCATATGGAAGAGGAATTCATTTGGAAAAAGCTTTGGGGTACAAGAAAAACCTCAAGTTAAACATTTTATATAGCGAGCCCTAAACAATACGATTGTTGTCCATCAAAACTTGGCTATTAGAAAATTTCCTAATATCCTATTTTCACAGTTTGTAACTTGGAAGAGGAAACGAGCACTCATCTGCTTACTCGACGTAAGGTTGCAAAAATAGCTTGGAAGTTATCACCGCTCATAATAAATAGGCCTGAAGCTCTAGGAACTAATTTTTTCAATTGGTGGGATGGCTTGAACAAGTGGGCAGGAAATTTGGGAAAAGGAAAAAGCAATAGCTTCCATGGCTATGTATTTTTGTTGGCACATTTGGAAGGACATAAACGAATGGGTTTTTGAAAAACCAAAAACGGATCCACATCGAACTGTGGCTAGAGCAATAAAAGAATTTTATGAGTTTGTTGATACCAATCCTACCTTGATGGAGAATAAGATTTCGAAGAAATGAGACAGAGGTTATAAAATCAAAAAATCTTCATTTTGAGGTGTCTTGGCAGCTACTTAAGGAGTCGTCGCGTACTCAAATAGGGATAATTCTTTGATATTGCTTTACTTGATTGTTAAATTAGGCAAAATCTAAGTTCTTTTTTGAGTATTATGATTGTGACAAAACAGTATTTGTTATTGCCAAAAAGGCCCTAAGTTAGTTGAATCATTTCGGTGGAACGAGAATATCACTTAGTTTTCACCCATATATGTTCAGATTGTAGGTTATAAGCCATCTTCATTAATTAATAAAATATTTATTTCTTTTGGGGGAAAAAAATGGTGTGGTTTCTTTTGTCATTTAATATTTTTTTTGGTCAAGTGTTGGCACATTTTTATGGTTACACAATTTCTCAAAGGTCGGTTGTGGGCATTTAGAAGTTGATTTTCTTTTTCTAGTAGCCTTCCCCACAACCAACCCCTAAGTTGGTTTTCTTTTTTCTTGCTTGGTTGACTTCTTTTTTAATTTAAAGTTTGATGATGTGCTTTATAGTTTATAAATATTTGTTGTGCCTATCACCGTTCAATTGATAATTACAAGGTCTTTTGGAATTAGATTTATTTTTATTTTGTCAGAAGTCTTATTTTCTGTTAAAACTCGGTTTGTACATGCCCGAGTTTGATCAGAAATATTTTGCTTCTTTTGGAGATATTATTTGTTTTTGTTTAATTAATTAAATATTTAAATGAATATTATTAACCTGAATATCTTATAGAATTATTAACTACTAAACATGTACTCATTGATATATTAAATAATTACGATATTTTATAATTCTTGGTTTAATTTATATTTATAAAAGGGTAAACTTGTTAACAAAACTATATTATTCATATAAGAGGACAATTTTTTTTTTAATTACTAGGTTTGATATGAATTATATGTGTTAATGCACATAAACTAATATATATCTAATTTAAGCTATAGGGACAAATATATGAATGAAATGAGCCGAGTCGGGATTATTCAAATTTGGCTCGTTTAACTAACAAGATCTATTTTGTTGTGTATACTGGGTTCGTTTATTAAATGAACAAGCTCGATCCAAGCCTTTGACGAGCTAAGTCCAAGCTTATTCGTGAACGAATCAGTTCATTTGCATTTTTAAATAACTGGCTATACAGAACCACACCCTATTGGCACAACTGTATATATAAATATTAACATTACAAAGTTGTAAACTTGAACTAAATAACCATAAGAGGTGAACATTATTAATTTATTGCATTCGAATTACATTATCTGTTAAAATTATTAATCTTCTTTAATATTTTTTATTTATAATTTTAGAACATATTTATCGGGTTTAATTAGAGCAACTGCTAGCTAGATTAAGATCCTACTGGAACATAATTTCACACCGAAAGGGGTGAAATTATAGAGAGGGGGGTTGCGGGGACCTCGAACGAAGTAGTGTGTGTTTAGCATTACGTTGGTTTATAGATGGTACCGGACAACCACGACAAGTTGTGTTTCTAAGATATAGTGTTACGAAAGATGGAATAAGTCTTTCGTTAAAGGTGTTCCAATTGTTTCGTTGTCGATCATTTTCTCGATTTTAAATAGAGAAATGGGCGAATTCTTTCAAGTTTAAGTTTGTAATAAAATAAGATTGATCTCATAGAAATGCTATGCTGATAATCAAATAATTCAATTAGCTGGCAGTTGTAACTAGTATTGAATACCAGGTGTATGTAATTCAAGGCATATGGATTATTCAATGTAGTAGCATAAGGGCTCATACCCTTGTCAATTTTTTTTAATTAAAAATTGGATAATATTTGATTACTTAATTTTTAAGATAAATTTATTTGCTATTTTGATTTAAATAATTTTAAAATCTCAAATTAAATATATTTAATTCTTTTTTAAATAAAAATAAATTAACTTATTTATTTAAAAGAGACAGGAAACAAACCTTACTATAATATATTTGGAGGATGTAGAGGCCAATTTTCTTCAAGTCTAGGTAGTTGCTCAATCGCTTCTCTCGATAAGGTTTGACCCATGTTAATTCTTTCATAATTATTATTAACTATGGTAGGGATAATTTATAATTATTTATATTATCATCCAACACTTAAATGAGTTTTATCGTTATGGTTACATATAATGTCTCAAAAATTTCATATAATTTTTTGCGTTAATAAATGATATTGTTTACCTTTATTGATGCATTCGTAATTTCGTTAAATCTTATACGTTATTTTTTAATATTGTTGTGGAGGTTTTTGGAGGTTTATATTGTGGGTTGAAATTCTGTTTCTGCGCCTAAGTGCCGATACACAGAGAGTACCGGTACTCAGAGACTCTATACCGGTGCACAGACCCTTTATTTTGTTCAAAACTCACTGGAAACTGTCACACAAAGTTGTATATTAGTACACGGTGGGTACCAGTACACAAAGCATCTGTACCGGTACACCCAGTCAACATGAAAAAGTTGTGGGCCCTATTACGTTTTAGCTTTTAATTCAACTTTCTCTTTAATTTTTCAATTGTCCGAAAATATAAAAAGCAGGAGAGAGAGTGTGTAGGTTCTTTAAGCTCCAATTATTTTCGTCAACGATCCATCTATCTCGGGAGTTGGCTTAGAGATAAAAGGTAGATTTTTTTGGAGTCGTAAAAGCCAAAGGTATGTTTTGATCCAAATTTCGTTATCTTTTTCGTTTTCCGTAACCTTTCGGGTCTGAGAAAATAAAGTTTATATAAATATTTCTTGTATCTAATAGGTGTTTTTCTTGGCCAGATTCCAACCAATCCGAGTATAGGAGATAGGTCGAATCGGGAGGCTAATTTGGAACAGAATTGGGGGTTTGCTCGAGAAGTCTTCGGGATCATTTTATGGGCTATTCAGGTACGGCAGATTCATATTACTACTATGAATATGAGGATTTGTGTTACGTGTTTATGTATGTGATTTTGTAAATTATGGAATTTCGGGATTATGAGGTTGAAATGAGTTATATGGAGAATTTATGTTTTAAATAGAGGAATTCTATTTATGAAAATTCATACAAGTATTATCCAATTTTTAAAAAGAAATGCCTACATTGGAGTATGTTTAATTATGAGCATTCGTATATGGCATTGTATTACATTATTATGCTTGCATTCATTATTATCCGAGCATTTCATACATACATGATCATGATTCATGAGACATTGTTTTCGGAATGAAAATGTGGAGATTTTCGGGATAGAAAAGGCATGAGCATTCGTGAGTCGAATTGAGTCTTTTCTATTTCTTTTTGGGGCTAGAACAAATTTTACCAAACTAAAATAAGAGATTTTATGAGCGGTCTGACAGCTCTGAGTCAAGCCTATGAATCGAGATACGTGCATTCTCGTACTGTTTCATATGGTATATAGGGCGCTGGTAGTCCTGGCGGGGAGCCGAATCAAAGATACTAGTCTCATTTTTTGTCGAGTCTTGTTGGTTTTGCATGAGAAACCTATTTGGACTTGGAATGAGTATTGATTATGAGATATGAAAAATGAGAAATGTGGAATATGAAAAATGTGAAAATTATGAGTATGCTGAAAAACGTAAATTTTGGGAATGTGTTTGGTTTGGAAAATGGTTTATGAAAATGGTATTTAGACTTTGTTGGAGCATTCATGCGGCATATCACATAGCATTGCATATATATACATATCATGAAGCCTTTAAACATGTATTTAGAGTTTTACTATAAATTTGATCGTATTATTTTTATTTCTTTCTATACAATGTGATTATAAATGTACAAAGGCATAGGGCCATAGCAGGGAGACTTAAGCTATCGAGGAAGCGATAACATCTTTTGTTATATTTGTAGAGGCAACTAATAGGGTATGTTGTATTTGTATTCGGACCTTATTTATGTATAATTTTCATTTGGTTAGTTATGAGTACTTAGCTTGATTCACGTATGCACACGCGTTTTTATTTTTTAGCTACAGTTTTATATATATTAGCATGTGGATCACTGTGCTATGACAACTGATGTATAAGTAATCAAGTTTTGTTTATGATTATGGATGTATGTTGGTAAGGATGGCGTAGACGTGTTTTGATTTCTTTTAGTTATTATGGTTATTATTAGTATTCTTTTCTTTCTTTTCTTGTTTTTCTTTTATTACTATCAGCTCGCGACCCCATGTTCATGGCTAGAATTTGGGGCGTAACAAGTTGGTATTAGAGGTAACTTGGTTACGTAAACCTAGGTAGTTTGCAAGTGGGAAATGTGATCGGAACGAGAGTTATATGCATGTTTATTTTGGTAGTAGAGACTTGTTTGGTTAATACATGATAGTTTGATTTATACTAGCATGTTATAGTTAGTTTAACGGACTTTATTTTGTTTGTTGGTGATGTAAAGTAAGAATGTCACGCGGTAGAGATCGCAAATGTTGAGGAGGTGGACGAGGAGCTCAAAGAAGGGGTGGTTGGGCGGGAGAACATGTTGAAGAGGAAGTGCCGCCTATGCGTACGAGTGCTTATATGCACGAGGAGATCGAGGTTGAGATGGGGGAAGAGGAAGGCATTCCCCCTTTAGAAGACATAGTGAAGGAGAATGAGGAGGAAAGTAAAGAAGAGATTCCCAAACCTCAACTTCATGATCCGTCATATGCTCAACCGTAGCCGAAATTTGAGCATGCTGAAGAATTTCTATTTGCAGGATCCTCTAATATGTTTAGGGCCATGGAAGTGGCTATTAATCCGATGATAATAGGTGCCGGTAGAAGTGATGATAAGTGGGCTTCAATGATTTAAAAGCATTTTCGTATGATGGATCCACCCATTTTCAAAGGAGATGCCGAGCCAATAAAGGTTGAGCAGTGGTTGACGGGGGTCGAGCAAATTTTGAAGTTATCTAAATGACGAATAATGACCTTAGGATGTTAAAAATGCCATTTTATCTAAGGGGCAAAGCCGAAGAATGGTGGAAGGGTCAGAAAGAACTTCAAGGACCAGAGGACATGACGGCATTCCGGGAATTATTTTCGGAGGAATTCTTTCCGGACATGGAACGAGAAAGGAAACGGGTGCACTTAACAAATCTAGTGCAAAAAGTCACGATCACGATAGTTTAGCAATATCAAATGGTATTACAAGTCTTTTGAGGTATGTACTGGAGCTCAACGTTACTAAGAAGCTTCTATGTCGGCAGTTTGAGAAAGGTTTATGTCCTTCTATTCATATTCCAGTAGTTTTAGGCTTACACAAGTCATACAAGAGTTGTATAAGCATTACTATAATGATTGAAGAGGGTATACTCACTAAGCAACGTATTAAGGGTACTCGTTCTTCGAAGCCTTTGGGGCAATCATCGGGTTTGACGGTTCGAGACTCTGGAATGAGTTTGATCAATTAGGGTGGCTATGGTAGTGGCAACCATGGGGGTGGCTCGAACATCGGTGGTAGTGGCGATAGGAAAAGTTCTTGGGAGGCCTTTACTTCATTTTCTTGAAATTGATCTTCTTCGAATCGGTCAGCACATTCAGGATCGGTAGTTCGAGGCCTGGAGTGTTATTCTTGTGACCAACCAGGTCATATATCTCGAGATTGTTCGTTGCCTCAGATATGTCATCTCTATGGCATGGAAGGACACACTACAAGAATTAGTAGAATTGGCCGCAAATTTTAGCCATAAAAATTAATTTTGTTGCCAAGCAGTTACTTTTTGGCACAATATTACACTTTGAAGCTAATGGTTGGATTGTCGGCGACAAATTATTTATTTTGTTGCCAAATAATGTGGCGCCAAATTTCTCCGTCAGTATTCGCATCAAAACATTGTTGATGCAGAATATTTAAAATATTAATTACTTTTATTTAAAATTTAAAATTGTTATTTCTCAATAAATAATGAATAACCATTAGTTTATTTTAGAATATTCATTTTTTTTTCAAAAAAAGTATTTAGTTATTGTTAAAATTATTATACTTAATCTTTTTAAAAAAATCATTTTTAAAGAGATTACAAGGCACTTGCAAATCACTTATCAAGAAAGTGATCTTTAAAT
>MKEJ01094545.1:0-10687 GCA_001753735.1 Embelia ribes
GGGGGGTTGGGGATCCAAATGAACAAGAATTTATAACTCTGAATTTTATTGCAGATATCACAAACCACGTGCCTTGTGACCCCTCCTTTAGCACAAATTTATAATAATGGTCTCTCTTTTTTTTTTTTTTTAAATAAAAATTAAAAAAAAAAAAAGAAAGGAAAAAGCTAAGTTATATCTGTATCCTCAATTTTTTAATTTTTCGATCTAATTAGAAAGCAATTTTTTCTCGTGTAGGTATATTAGAGTATTCACAATAGTCTTTGTAAACATATAATTAATCTCATTTAATTACTCAAATGAGAAATTTTGTATTAGAAATGTGACATATAAGTTATTTTATTTTATTTTATTTTTGTTTTTAGAAAACTTTATAAAAATGCTACAGTAGATATTTCAACCGAAAATTTTTCTATTTGCAATTTTTCTATTTTAAAAAATAATTATTTTCACCAAATCTTTAAAATCTTGGTTAATATTATGAAAAATATTTTTTTAATTTCATTATGATATATATAATTATTCTAGTAATTTTCGACAAGTTTTATAGAAACACTAGTATGAATATTTCTAAAATGTGAATTTCCAAAAGCAGGGATGAGTTTCTCGAAAGCAAGAAGCAAAAATTAAATAATAAATACTGATGTGAATGCCCTTATCTCTACACGGTATTCTCCTGTCAAGATTTTGAGAAGCAATATTCAGTCATCGAGGGGAGTGGGACTTGCAACGGGCATATTCGCTAGATGCTTTGCTAAGAATCGAGTCTTTTGGGGATCTTTGATAGCCATAGCCCCGTCAAGCTACCGATTACATCGCACAATTGTCATTTTTACACATAATACATGAATTTCTGGACTTCTCGTAATTATTGTTGTTGCGGACGCAATCATTTTTATCGTATCGCGTTAGCATAAAAGGGCTAGCTAGTCTGTTATGGATTGTTGTCTATGTAATCACTAGCATATTGGAACTTAAAAGACACATAGAAAAGCCTAGGGTATATAGTTTTATTTTCTTTAAAGATAATTGATGTCAAAGTCCCCTAGGTTTTCCTTTGTACTATGCTCTATATGAGGAGAAATGCTATGCCTGGTTCCACTGCTAGTCCATCCATAATTATCAGAAAATTCGGTTTGGTGTGGAAAATTCACTTCTCATGAAAACCGTTCTTAAACAGAAGCTTTGAATTTTTGAACGTGTAATAGAAAATTGCTTCCAAAAAATTTCCGTAATATTAGGAAACTCATAAAAATAAATAAAATAATTTATTTTTAGTTAATTTTATATGATGAGTATTATTTATATATGAATAAAATTATTTTACTTGAAAATATGTGACCATTTTTGTAGTTAAATATAATTTTTTATATCTCTTACTAATAGTATTATTTTTTAAATTCATATATTATATATTTAATTGCTAATAATATTGACATTTTCTGTTTTTCCTATATATTTTTAACTACTTGTTCATGTTTCCGTCTCCCAAAACATTACATTTCTATCTTTCATTGTGGCCACCATTCTTTTGTTACAATATCACATACTCCCTCCATCATATAAATATAGGCCTACTCTTTCTTCTTTTTTTTTTTTTTTTTTTACTTTGATTAAGAAATTACATTTATTAAGGAAAGAAAATTTAATTTTATCACTATTCTTTCAAAAATACAATTCATTATACCCTATTAATGTTTCTTGATATTGTAAAAAGTTATTGGTATTAAACAAAAGTTAACATATAAATTAGAGGGATAATATTAAAGATTTCTCTAAACCATTTTCATAAAAAAGAAATAGACTTATATATTGGGACATATGAAAAAGAAAAATAAACCTATATTTATGAGATTGAAGGGGCATGATTACTAAGTGACAACACACCAATTGTTAATAGATACAAACTCCCGAAAGAGTACGGTGCACTCTTGAATGTCTAATTGTCTTTTCCTAAATTTCAATATTTCAGACCATTTTCTTTACCTGAGGTTGACTCCAATTACCGGAGGGGACTCACCAAAACTTTATTTCACCTGAAAATGTGGATAGGGGGTTGTCACAAACTCTCTTATACTTAAGTAAATCAGAACTCCGATGAAGGTAAAGTACAATATGGTTAGAGAAAAGAATTAAATTATATAGTTAACATAGAAAGAGAAAGTAAATGTATTTCCAACTAACAAATGACAATATTCTGTCAGAAAATATTATCTCATCTGTCCCTGAATTTCTTATTAATTTGAGCTATTAATCTGAGCGCATCACAGCAAATTTGTATTATTTGCAATAACAATCCTCTTATACCATTCAACGTGGAAATACATACAAATCAAAAGTTGAATATCAAAATGATAATAATAATAATAATAATAATAATAATAATAATAATAATAATCAATACAGTTACCTAGGTACATGATGTCATAAACATGAGAGAGTAATAATGTGTTGGTTGTACTATACGTACAAAAGGTTACGTCTATATTGTGTGTATCATTATTAGGGGGAATGGATGGATATTCAATGTGTCACATGGGTGTGAGGCAGTTTTTGTATGACGTATCCTAGTCAAGTAGATTTTAAATTAGTGTTTAAAATTAAATGAATGAATTTAAAAATAATAATTAATTTCCAGGTGAAATAATAATAGGTTAATTAGGATATGAGCTGGTGAAAGAGAGAGGGGGAGTGAGTTCCTTTATTTATTTATTTTTTTTAAAAAAATTAGGGGAGGAGTCCTTGTGAAGGGCATAATGCTCTAATAGGGTTTCTATGCCATGTGAATTGTTTGCACGCTATTAAGGCTAAAGATATAATATTTCTTCCAATAAAATTACAACAATGGCTCCATAGTTTCAATGGAAAATCTATTTGGTCCATGTAATCACAATTCAACATTAACAGACCCTATATTTTGAATAAGTTTGGCTCTTATTAGGGGGTTGGGACTAATCTTGATTTATGAAACGAAAGCAAGTTTCTCATTTATAGTTCATTTAGGGATAAATTAGTCATCTTCTGATATTTTATATTACTATTATCTTTAAAATTTGAGCACGCAAGGTTCTTAATAGAAATAAAAAATAAAAAAATTATAAAGAGACCAATATTATTCTTAGTAAAAGGTGCTTGAGATGCACGTATTTCTAAGAAAATACCAGATAAAAAGAATTTGGTTTAGTTTTCCTTGCGATGGTCTATGGCGAATTCAATGGCAAATATAGGCATGGATTGTTTGCGAGCCCATATTTGAGAGCATGCAATATAGTGAAAGGTATGGGTAGCGGTTTTGGCCTTTGATTTACAACCAAATCTATGGTATTAATAAAGTTCTACCAACTATTCAAGCGCATGCAATAAAGCAAAGGCAGTGGGTTGACCTGTGATCCAGAACCAAGTCTATGGTATTCATAGAGTTCTACTGATGCAGATTGGTTATAAGATATTTATCATATCTTTTAATAAATTAGGATATTATTTAATTGATAAGATTTGATCGTTTTGATTTGATTTTGTTTTGAGAATGTTCTATAAAGATTAAGTTCCATATTAGGTTATTCTCCTAAGTCCTATATATAGGACCTCTTTAATTATTTTTTGGAGTGATTGATGAATAAAAAATTGATAATCTTTTCAATTTATTAATTTAATTTGCATTATTTTATTTTTACTGTTCTTTAAGGCCGAGCTACATTACTTTCTTTTATTCTCATTATTCTTTGTAGTCATCCTACGTCATCTACCAACCATTGGATTTGAACCAATGACTCCGACCATATAAAAGCATTCCTCCGGCTGCTTAGTTAAGGTCACTTATCAGTTAGCTCCGTTCAAAAATTCAACTAAATGGAAGAGAGATTTGACTACAAGTTCAAGCCATAGCTAACAAGTAATTCCTTTTCAAAAGATTCTTCATTTTTCATAAAACTTGGTGTCTAAATTGAAACTATGGTGATCAAATAGAGTTTGGATATACTATGGGAACCATTCTAGTAATTCATCCTATTCTTTACTTTGTTCCCTAATCACATCTCCCCACATGATGGCCATGTGTCCCATTTTCACTCCACCACTGTTTGCTTGCCACCTTCTATTAAAGCTCCAGTGGGAATTTAAGTTAGTTTTTTATTGAAAGCTTTTTTAAAGGCTAAAAAGTCTAATCTAATCATGATTTGATTCGATTAGATTAGATTTGAGATTCAACAAAATGTTTTTGCTGCCACTCTAATCAAACTCTGTAAATTGGGGAAACCGAGGAGTAATTGCCAATCACCATGGTTGTAAAGCTGCAACAAAAGTAGTTAAATAACAACTCAATAGCTATCACTATCAAGGTTTAAAGAAAATTATAAAATGATGGGACTAGGTGCAAAACTAGTAATTTTAGAAATGAGACACCATGTACTCAAAAAATAATTTCAGTATGTGAAGGTTTAGATTTTATTTTAAAACTAATCCATCAAAAGTGTAGTTTGAATTATCTATATATAATTCAATAAAAAGAGACATTGTAATTTTTTTGGAAGTTTGGAATTTTTTTTTAATATTTTGATTAAATTTTTTTTTGAACGATTAGATAGTATTATTCTACATTTTGATGAAATTATATGATTAGTTATACACTTATATATTTTATAAAAAAAAAAAAAAAAGTGATTTTATAGATGAAGAGGATAAATTTTGTAAAATTATGTAAGTTAGAAAAAGAATATACAATAATACTACATTGTTAATGTTTGGAATTTTTTTTAAAAAAAAGGGTGCAATCTATGCGGATCGAACCTGTAACATATTACATTCTAGAAACTAAGGTGACCGCTAGGATACCAAGAAAGTTCTACAATAATATTATAGTCATATTTATATATTTCATTTTTATTATGTTTGCATATATTATGTATATTTTGGATGATTAGATATTGTGAGAGCATGTAACAATGCTGCAGGAGGATGCTTAAAATTTAAAGTATTGGTTCAATATAAATGTCGCTGGACCAGTGCCAATTGTCCTTTTGTGATCTAATAAAAACACTGATATCTTGTGGAGCACTATTCTATTTTTATTTCTGTACTTGTCCAGGTTGAGAGCCGGAAATGTCTTGTTTAACTACAAGTGCTACAACAATCAGTTGAGGAGGACTGAAGGTACAGTAGCCTTTTTGGCTTTTAAGGCACTGTTTGATCTCTTATATTCTCATTACTTGAGTACATTCACACAAGGGGCAAGGTGTTTTATGTTACGGAAATTGCAGTATAGGCTGGAGCCAACTTTTAGAAAATTTTCTTAGTTTGTTAAAGTTAAGGCTTTGGCACTCATAGTACTTGAGTCTTTCTAAACTGATGAACTTGTATAGATGACTTCCACCATACGCTTTATAGGAAAATTTTCTTTTCTGCTTATTCTGGTACAATTTTAAGTTTATTGTTTACTTTTTACTGAATCAGAAAATTCAGATATAATTTCCCTAGAAAGGAAGAGCAAATCTTACTACACTATACCAGGCATGCCTTCGCGCTTCACCCTTTAGTCATGTTTAATCTATCCCCTTTTTAGTTTTGTTTTACGCGAGTTAATTGAATATAACTGACAAGCCTTGTCTCATTTTACCCACAACACCATTTCGCAAAATTTAATGGAAAATGCAGGCCAATCATAAAACATTGGTAACTAGAAATCCTAGAACGTCTAAGATCAAATTTATTAAGCTCTTACAAAACCATCAGTACCAAGCTAAACTAAACCCATGATCAAATCCTGGCATGTCGTGAGGCTATATTGTGTATAATTACTGATACAACATTCCACTGAAAGTTCTGAAACTAGCTATGTTATTGTTTTCATTTGGACGTGTGCGAGTCATTTGAACTTTCTGACATGCGTGCTTTTCTATGAAGCATGAACACTCTAATTTGGGCGAATCACTAGTGTTGATGCTTCTAGGACTCAAGACACATGTGGGCCACTTGCTGGACACGCCATTTGGCAAATCTAGTCTATTTTAAATTTTTTGAGGTTTATTCTAGGAACATTTTAGAAAAGTCAGAAATATTTTTCTGATTTGGGACACTCTGGACTTGTTTGGTTTGCTTCTCTTGTTTCATTACATTACAATTGGTTATATTCCATCATGTTAGTATTTTACTTTTGAATCTTTTGTTGCTAGTATTGGCTATTTTGTTTCTTTCTCTAATATTCCAATTATCGTGTTGATGATCCTTTTCGTATATTTCCCTCGTTAGCTTGCACCTTTTTCATGACATCTTGATGAGCTGTTTACATTATCTGGCCATAACATGCAACTGAATTTTATCGTGCATTCTTTTGGGTATCTTCATATTGTTTTTCTGGTCCTGAAATCTTGAGAGAATAGAGTTAGCCTACCCATTTATTCATTTATTTATTTATTTATTATTATTTTTTTTTTGCTGTACTAGTGTTTTAAGTCTTTACCTGCCCTTTGAATGATTGTTTAAGCCATTTTCAAAATGTGAATCATGTCGCTATAAAATTGATTAATAATGAATCCTGGTCATTCTGTTGCTTGGAATTCAGTAACATTGTATATTTCTTTGGGCCACTTCCTATAGTAAAATTTTTACAATAGAAGTTCTTTAGAAACTAAGCCAGTTTCTACTCTGCTATGGAAATTGTTTGGCTGGACACAGTTTGACCAATTCAGATGATTTTGTTTTACTGGTTGAGAATGTTGGTGCATCTAATTGGTTTAACTTATTTTCATGTTTGAAGGAGCATGTATTCATTTGTTTTCCCTTATAAGTTTGGTATTGGTTTGTTGAGTTCTGGATTGTGAATCTGACATGTGCAGTGACAGAAGATTTTTGCTGCCCGTTTTGCTTGGTTAAGTGCGCTAGCTTTAAGGTAAGTAAATGCTTATTTCCATTACTATCTACTCTGCACCTCCAATGGGTTAAGGAAAATGTATAGTTGTTAAATGTGCTTGTTCTAACAAATGCTTCGAACTTTTATAGGGTTTGAAGTACCACTTATTGTCATCGCATGATCTATTCAACTTCGAGTTTTTGGTTGGTAATCTCAACTTTCTGTTTGGAACTTGAGAATTTATTTTGTTCAAATTGTAATATTGATATTGTCCGTGACTTTTAGGTGACTGCAGAGTATCAAGTGGTTAATGTGTCTGTCGAAACAGATATTTGGAAACCGGAAGTGAGTACTACTTGCTCTGGAAATGTGGAACTTGTACTAGGTTATGCATGCTTGATTTCTATAAACCTATCAAAATGCTTGTACTGACAAGTTCATACCATATTTGCCCAAGTGGGAAACAGAATCAGGGAAACGCAGGCTAAAAATTTTGGGGAAACGGGAAACCTTAATACGATTGTAAACTTTCTTGGAGGATACGATTTTAAAATGTGTGGCAAACGTATGGGAAACATATGAGATTCTTAAATCTAGTACTAGGAAACTTCACTCAAACTTATGAAAACCTTTTGTTGTTGTATACCTAAATTTGATTCTCTCCATAAACATAATACTCATTATTTAAAAGAATACAAGTGAAAAACTTTTGTTTTTACAAAAAAAGTGCTAATAAAAACTTTCACTATCATTTTATTGATTTTTATTAAATTTTGTATAAAAATGTATTCGTCAAGTTTTCTAAAATTTTTAAAAACTTTCTAAACCTATATAAAAACTTGTTCTTAATTTTATATAAATTTTTTTTGAGGCATTTCATACACATTTCCCTCCAAAAATTCCCTGGTGTTCCGTACCTGTACTAGAAACGCATTTTGGGGTCCCCGTCCAAGTGGTTTTGCTGGCAATACTTCCAACAGAAGGCCATATTTCTATGCGCAACTATTCTTTTAAAGGAAAAACAAAGTTGTAAGAGCTGAAGTCCAAACCTCAGACTAGAAGTTACATTGTCATATTGCCTTCTTAGCAAGTTTCCTTTGGAGGTGTTTTAGTTAGAACTTTCATTGTGTTTCATATATTATACTTTCATTTGTGATCAAATGATTGTTAGTTTATTATAGTAGTAAAACATTTCCAGGTGTCACAGTTGACTTGTCTAATTTTTCTCTTCCTTCTTCTGGAGTCTGAGATGAATTTTTTTTAAAAAGTTTTAAATAGCTTTAAGTCTCAAATGTGTGCGCTATCTCAATGCTATTGTTAGCTTGATTTACCTCTCCTTTGCAAACAAATCAGGAAACTGTCGTAACCTTTTATTGGGGGTGGAAAACATTGATAATGATATCAAACCTTTTTCCTTAGATCGTTGCAGATGGTGTTGATCCAAAGCAACAAACCTTTTTTTATTGGTAAGTTATTCAGAATTACGATTTTGCGTTGGTTCATATTTGAAAATTCAAAAGTTGATCCTAGTTCTAATATGTTGATATGAACTCACTCATGGTATGTTAATCCAGTTATTTCAGCTCGAAGCCCTTGAGACGTAGAAAGTGCAAAAGCTTAGTTCGAAATGCCAGGCATGTGCCACTCATCCTGAATTCTGACTTTCCCATTGCCATTAATGAGGATCTGAGCAAAGCTGAAGGTACCAATGCCTTCTTGTTAGCTTAATATTCAATCTGTTCCCTAGTCTAGAATTGTTGGAAAAAGGAACAGTTTCTTATTCAGAACAGATGGACTACTTTCCCTTAGCCTAGTAAAATAAGGGGAAAGAGACAAAAATCTTTTTGATGTTTGTTTTGTTATATTTTTTTTGTTTTGGGTGCAGTCGGTTTTTGTGTAATTCATCTGCATCCAGAAGACGATGTTTTTTGTGGCTTCCTAATTCTAGTGGGGGTTGATGTATAGTATTCTGTATTGGATGTTTCTAAGTTTGGATGGTGATATATCCAATCCAACTTTTAAAAGGGTTTCATCTGCCATGTATGTCAGCATTTGCAGATCCAGAGTGTGTTCACTATCTGACTCGAAATAACCTCTTACCTCCTGCTTTGCTACAATTTGGAAAGACAAGAAAGCTATCGGGTGAGCGTGCCGACTCTAGAAAGTAAGTATATAGATCTTTACCTTTTAGCATGTTAATAGTTGAAGAATGCTTTACTTTATATAATAAACTTATTTGCAAATTCATTTATCAGTCCTACCTGGAGATATGTGTGCCTTTGTGCCGGCATTTCTTGTAGTCAGCTTTGGGCCATATGTCCTGCAGCGTTTCTATAGTTCAGTTCTTCTATTATTTTGTAGAGACGGAGAATCATTGATTGTATGAGTTTAAGTTGACCTGGCTATATCCATTTCACCTTTCAGCCGTCCCGGCCTGCTGAAGCGGCAGTTCTTTCACTCACATAGAGCTCAGGTGACTGGATCCCTTATCTCGTTGCCTTTCTCTTTTAGCGCAAATTGAACTCTGGATGTGTTTCTGGAATCATAGTATGCTAACTACTTTCTGTGTTTTTTAATATGTACCCTATTTCTTTGTCTAATGTGTCTTAACGGTGTACATTATTTCATGAAGATTATGGGTATAAATAGTACTTCGTTTGGGTTTGATTTGAGTTAGTCTCCGTAGAGGCATATAGTTGTTTGCTTGACTTAAGCTTCTCTCTTGTTTAACTTTTATTTAATGCATATATTTTTATTGTCCTTGAGTGGTTTGAAATGTTTTGATTTTGTTTTCTGTGCTACCTGCATGCTATCCTTCTTTGCAGTTTTTGAATGTGAGTCAGAACCCATATTTTGTAGCTTCAAATATGGGATTTATATCCTTGAGCTAGTACCAACCACAGACATACCCGGGGCCTGGAGCAAAAGGAAAAAAACAAACAATTTAGAAATAAAATAGGGGGAGAGAATGGAAAAAGAAGACGACAAAATTGAAGAAACTTATAGTCTTATACTTGCAATCTTTCATTTTTGTTGTGGCATCAGGTGCTCATGCTTGTTTTCCAATTAATGAACTGGTTGATTCGTTTTATTCAAATGCTCAAGCTTTCCCACATGGACGCATTTGTAACATCTTTTTATATTTAGTTGGTTGATGTGATACTGAGAAATTCGTTATCACTCTCTTGAGGGAGATAGAATTGTGTGTAACAATTAATGCTGATCCATGTAGAAAATCTGAATTGCCATACGTCGCTATTGAAAAAATAAAGTGTACTGTTTAGAGCTGTAGTATTGCTGTTCTGCATGTTTTTCTTAAGATTTGTTCATAATAATTTCTCTACAATGGAGTCAATTTCTTTTATTTTTGTTCATGTACTTGCTTCCTGCTTAGACTTTCGGAGCCCTTGCCTTAAAGTTCTTGATAATGGAATGTTTCTGTTGAGATTGCAGCCGATGGCAGTGGAGCAAGTATTGTCTGATCGAGACAGCGAGGATGAAGTTGATGACGATGTCGTGGATTTTGAAGATAGAAGGGTATTTTTGGTCATAATCTGATCTTATTCAGTTGCATTCTATTTATACTTCATATCTTTTTTTTTGTTTTTGTAAATGAGCATTTTCTCTGGGTGTGAACCTAACAACTATACATGGGCCTGTTTGTGTTTCATTATTTCTTAGCATTCTTGTTTCGTTCAACCTAATCGAGATCATTGAGAATGTGCTTGCTCCTTCAGCCACTTGTTGTAGAAACTCTTCAGCACTTGTGGTAGAAGCTGTGGTTACATCAGCATTATAATAATAATTTATTGAAATTTTCTTTCAAGGCGTTTCTTTAAGCTA